>MU161369.1:18378-44137 GCA_015888305.1 Antheraea pernyi | reverse complement strand
TCGTTTGCTTGCTATGACATAAAAAAAGGTAAACTCAGCAAAACCCCTATGACTGTTCTATAATTTCTCCATGATGTTTTCCTTCATCGACATCTTCTGCTCATTCGTAAGGCTTATCCAAATGTACTAACCATTGAGGCATCATTACTTTACGCATATTTCAATTATATCACTACTTACATTATACAGTAATACAAAATAATAAAGTAAAAGTTCATCAAGAGATGAGTGGCATAGTAAATATTTGGTCTTGGTTGGTAGAACTAAAATATATATTTTTAATAATAACCTATAAATATTTGAATGACAGAAATAAAATCGAAAAGAGAATAACCGTACAGAGCTTGCAACTCTGCTCTAAATGACTACGATTTTAAAATGATCACTAGGTATAAGTTGAAAAGTTGGAAACATCGAAATTCAATTTCTCAATTCAAAACGTTTTCAACGATATTAATTGAGAGGAGCTGACAAGATACGTCTGTAGACAAATGTGTACGTGTTTTTCTCCAAATACAGCCAATTTTATATAAGGTGTAACCGCGTATGTATTTTCTTTTATTATAAATGGAAAGCAAACGTATACATGAAATGTATGAACAGCTACAGATATAAGATATACATACATACCTAGTACATAACATTTGTTTAATGAAGAAGTCAAAGTAAGGTAAATTTAATTTTACTATGTTATATTATATATTATTTTGTAACAAGATTTTGTCTGTATCATAAGATTGTTTCCATTCACACATACTCGTATGTTTATCAAATTACCTGATTATATAGTTTAGTCTTATCCATTTGCTTCCCACCTTGATTTACAGACCAATGCTTCATATATTTGGGGCGCTAATCATAATAATTATACTAAAAAAACCATCTCATCTTCAGAACACATCTATAACGTACAAAATACAATTTTAATATTATAAGTTTCTTTCGATTTTAGATAACAATTTATAAACAAAATATTTAAAGACCATTGAAATAACTACATCATATGAAATACACTATAATGCATAATTTTTATTACAGTATACAATATTAAATCAGATATCTTCAAATAACTTCAAATATTAGTATTCCTATGAGTATAAAATAGTTTAAAGAAATTGTAGCAGCGAAATGTTCAGAACGCAAGAATGAAATTCTATTAAAAATAAGATTTATATTAAAGTGCGCAGTTATGAAAAATTTAATGCGACCGCCGCAGACGATTTCCAAAGGACCTTGTCAAATAAACTTCTTAGTGAATAGTACGAGATGTGGCGAGATTTGCATAAGCAGGCCGATCGCTCGAGTCTGGCCAGACGATCGTGTCCTGCATCTAAATAACGTTTTATGTTTGCAAATATTTACTCTTTCTTAAAGCGGGTGTAAAAGGGATCTTTTCAGCTGGGTTATGTTGGTTATTGGGTGAAAAATACGAAGATTTTATTAAATGTTATAAGAAAGAAAATTCTGTCCATATTGTACTTAAAAGGACTCATTTATTCGATATATATATTATATTGTCATGGTGATAAATAAATAATGAATCGTTTCATTTGACGACTAGCCGACCCGTGCCCACTTTTTTGGGCGGTAATAGGCATTATCAAGCTACAACTTTTCTCTAGAATTTCAATCATATATATCTCATAATGAATGCAGCGTTCGTAAGAAACGTTTTCGTTCGACCATTTTCCTCCGACTCCCCAGATATTACCCCCTTCAACCTCACAAACTTTACTTCTTTATAATATTAGTATAGATTATACATAATATAATTAGTTAATAGCTTCTGCCCGCGACTTCGCACGCGTGGAATAGTTATTTTGGGCTAAGACACAGCGGAAGCTCTCAAAAGGAAAAAATACCCCGATTTAAAAACATTTTTCATTGTTGCTCCGCTCCTGTTGCCCTTAGCGTAATGATATATAGCCTATAACCATTCTGAATGAATGAGCTATATAACACTGAAATAATAATTCAAATCGGACCAGTAGTTCCTGAGATTACCCCTTACAACGTCACGTCACAAACTCACAAACTATACCTCTTTATAATATTAGTATAGATAAGAACAGTAAACTTCAATAACTGTGATGTAAGTGACCGCCGCGCTGCCATACTGGCGTATTAAACGGGATATTGTTTGTAAAGTGATCGGTCATTAACGACCAGTTCATCTAGTAGAACACTAGTTCTGATTTATTCTTTTTTTTTATTGTATGGTCTATGAAGCGTAATGCCTACAGGCGTGATTAATTGAATTAATTGAACCGCCATTAACTGTTAATCTATTTGATTTTATTTTATTTATTGAACACCAACACAATGTACACTGATCATTATTAAAATAAGGCACACACAGTTTGTAACGGTAAGTGTCATCGTAATTAGAGGTGTAGACTGCATGTTTAGTCTGACAATGAGCAAACAGGGTTACAAAATGAAATTAAGAAATTCACTGAGTTTACTTAATATTATTATACATTAAGAAAATTAATTCCGTAAACAAACTCAAACAAAATTTTAAATATTTTATATTTCTTGTTATTGTTATTTTAAATAATATATATATTTTAGATTTATACGTTATCTAAAGCATACCTTAGTACCTTGTGTATATGAAAATATTGTTTATCTTTCAAGCATACATATTGCAATTCGGATAACTATGTTTACAGCGTAAGCCGTAACAAAATATTCAGTACCGTTGCAAAATGAATAATAAGGAAAAATGTCTACGCCCTCGCTCGACAATGACCTATTAAGATAAAATCCCACTCACGTTGCGTCGGAGCGGAATGGCGTAAAACATTTTTAAAAGAAAGACTCACATATTACTTACTTCCGAAAATATGTAGAATATGATTTATTACAGTATATACACTTGTGCCAAATAAATATATTTAGTAAATTTTATTATAAATATATTCAGATTATCAATGTCGCAAACAAGAAAAAAAAACCACTAAGGCTTATAGATTTGTTTCAAATAACATATTATCATATCGTACGGTGTGAAGAGAAATCCAAACAACAAAGCTTAGCGTACACTCCCACCTGTTGTTCGTACTATTGAATTAAAGTATTGCATGTCAAAAAGCAGTAAAATCCAAACTGGCAAAAGAATAATGATATGAAAATGTTTCAACAGCCATTGTTGTTGTCAAGGGTGAGAAGATAAGTTAATAATATAATGATGTATTATTGCTCCCTATGTCTATTCGACTATTTCCATTTCTTGCCACGAATTATTTACAATTTTATTACTACCGTTCCGAAACACCTTCTTATATAATATTAACGTAAGAATGATAGTTTTAGAACGGTAAAACATGTTTGTATCGAAAACAATCGTGTTGTTATTATGTTTATGGTGTAATGTCAAAATAAAATGTTTTCCGTACCTTGTAAGCGTCATTAATTCGAATTTTATTCACATTAGCGTTCGTGACTACATTTTTATTTAACATGGAGTGAAATCGTTCCGATAACGCATCTTAATAGTCCATTTCCATATACAAGTTACCCGAGCACGTGAATAGAAAAGGCCAAATTGATGGGTTTTAATTAATTGTGGAGTTATAGAAAATTATGTTGTCATTAGATAACCGACTGTTTCACTATGGAGTTCCTATAGCTGTAACACATAAAATATGTAACACTAAATACAAAGTAATATTATAGTCTTTAATATTAATATCAATTATCAACAGATATTCTAAGAACTTTAAAAATGTTTTGAACGATTAATTACAGGCTATAAATGTTGTTTTGAGTTAATGTAAGTTTAAGCTACAAATATAAACAAAATACTAGCAGACCTCTTAGATAAACACTGTCTTATTTTCAGTTTTGTATTAAACTAAATAATATTGAAAGGAAAATGTAGAAATATAAGTTATTTTTATGTGAATATACAATTTAAAAAAAATGGTCAGAAAAACTGAAAAAGCCTCGACCATAACTTCTCCAACTCGGTCCATCTATAATTGAATATAATTCAAGTGATCTCAAAGTAAAAAAAAAACATCGAAATCAGTGAAGCCGATTTAGAAGAACTACGATCTCACCGACCGACATTTAAAAAAAAAGTAATGCATGTTAAATATCACATGTTGTGTATCGGTGTATACATACTTCTTGAGTAGCAGTTTAATATAATTTTCATTGTTTTTTTTTGTACTTTTTTAATTATTGATTGTTTTATTTTCCGTATTATGATTAAACGTTATTATAAACTAGTTATTATTTTAGGTAAAATATAATTTACAATATATAATATACAATAAATTTACAAAAATTTACAATGGAGTAAAATGAGTACAACAAATATTTAAGAAAAAACTTTACCTGTATACCGTACAGTATATACATATTTAAATCTACTGAGATAAGGTTGCCCAAACTATTTCGTCATTATAAATTAAAAAAATACCAATAGCGATGAATAAAATTTAGGCAATAAGGTTAGTCTCGCACTGCGAAATAAATTCTCATGAAATTGTTGACGTAATTAGGCATCGTATCTTAAATGACACTTATCCCGTGTCATTTTATTTTGGCACTTACGACAATCGTAGAGAACAATTTGAAGCATCGGCTTGTTACGAATTTAATACTGTAGTAAAATCAATGTACATTTAAGTTTTTATCGTTTATATTTTGTATTTATTCAGCATTACCTTTGAAGCTAGTAAATATCGTGAGAAATTTATTCGTCGTGCGTGTTCGATTGATTTCGATTCGCTAAATAAAATACGTGCTAGGATATTTCTCAATGTATATTAACCTTTATTTGACTGTACTATTTTTTTAGTGTACTTAATAAACATACAAATATAGCGAAAACTTGAGATTCTAACAAGAGTATCTTATATTTGTCAAATATAACCTACTAACATACAGCTCATTTCAAATAGTACTTAAGCATTAAAAGTCAACATTTGATATCTGTTTATGATCGTATTGCTAAAATAATTAAAATAAATAAATTAAAAATTAAAAATAAATATTAAAAATAAAATAAATTAGAATTCTATATAATATATGGAAGTCAATGTTATACAAGTTTGGATATAGTCTGTGCTTCTTCTAAAGCAGAGTACCTAAAGGAATTTAGGATAGAATAGAAAAATTAATACAAATTTCATTTCATAGTATAGTACACGTACATTGGATATACGGAGTTAATGTTACATTTATTCTATGAAATAAATAGCCTCAAGATTTTTTTAAAAATATAAATAAATATACAATCATTTCATTCCCTATCTTAGTAAAGACATGGCGTGATCACATAAATATACTTAATATAACCACGAAGATACCCGCCACTCTCTAAATAAATATTAGTGATATAAGTTACGCTTATTATATCGGTTTATGATTACATCACATGCCACTAAATACAATGCTCGTTGTGATGGATAACAAGAACATAACATCAACTATAAGCAGAGATGAACTTACTATTTAATAAAGTAAAAAAATGTCTCCGGAGCATAAGAAAGAAATAATACCCGTGTCTGAATTAGGCTTTTGTTTTCTTCATGAACAGTTGCCCGTATGCGGTCAAGTGGAAATTGATATCTATTTGTTTAGTTTAATGTTTACTCATTTCTATAGGTAACGTCAATATAAGCTTAGGGTCACGCCACGTTTACTCTGCGTTAATAAATTTATAAATTTGGATAAAGATTTCTCTTATTATAATAACATCATTCTGACGGTATCGCAATAATTGCGAATAGTGTTGCTCAAATGCAAGACCAAAACCAGACTTAGTATTGGGACTTGTTTGGTATTGGTTTTTCGTCAATAGATACTCCTAGCCTTGACCTTTATTGGGTTAAGGACTAGGAATTATAATAAAAGAATGTTTTATTGTCAAAAATAGTTATATTATTTACTTGCACAGACTCTTACAGGTAAGAACACACAACAGACCGACTATAGACGCGCCACCTAGCAGAAGTACGTAGAACTTAACTAAAATGTAGCCAGTGTTAAATTTTCTTACTAATTCAATAACCTTCATCTTGGGTATTGCGCATTCAGTCTTGGTCTCGGTCTCGGTCTTGCCTCGAGAGTCTCGCAAGACTCGGAATTGTTTATTAGCCTATTATTATTTATTGAATACGTTAGTTTATATCTTAGAACAACGACAGATTAGGTATATTTTGAGCGTCCAAAATTAAATTAGTAGTTGTTGAACTATTCTTATAATGCTTCTTGTTAAGCATTTTGTTCTCGACTGTTTGAAAACCCAGAATAAGTCTCTTATCTTTTATTCACTTCGAGTATTTCTAATCTAAATATTTTACTATGGATGCAATTTTGTTGAGCAAGCGACTGAACGACACAATGACTAGCCTAAATGCAACTTTTGAAGCAATGATGGTTTAGTGGTTGTTTTCTTCATACACTGCGTCAATCGACATAGGTTTGAATCCTTGCCAATGTACAGGAATTTTCGGTGAAAAAAAACATTGTGATGATATAGCAGATGATACTAGAGAACGTCTTTCAATATCGGTATTGAAACGAAATGTTCAATAATACCCAAATCTCAGCTTGACTTAATTGCGAGACCGCAAGAGTCTTGCAGGCTCAGCCTTGTTCTCGCTCAAACCTTGATCTTATTTTTGCTACAACTAGGCGGTCTTGGTCTTACGTAAATAAATTAGCAAGACCAAGACCGATTTAGGGCAACACTAAAGGCGTAGTTCCTAGAAACGGCTTTAAAAGAAAATGACATCATCACAATGTGCGCAATTCAATAACTTGTTCAAAAGGCAATAAATTTTCATTAGCATGCCGAGTATTGCTCGCCAGTCTGCTAGTAATCTCTAGTATGTCGCTTTATTCTAACGTTATCAAATCACTCTTTAGCATAATTAAAAAATAATAATACATTTTCTTGACAATAAAGATAATTAAAACAAAAATCATAATAATAATGTTTACATTTAATAAACAAACACTATTAGACGAATCATGCTTTATTATTAAAAAATCATAAAAAACATATGACTTCTTTCAGGTTATTATGATATACTAGCGGTTCCGGCCTGCGTGGGAGGGGCAGCGCCGCATTCTGGCTGCGGCGGTGGGGAATGTAGGGGGGAATTTGTCGATGCCGAACGTGATTTTGGCCATGCTCAACAATGTCCAACAATACGGTCGGACGGTACACCGTGGGGTTTTAGTCCGTGCGAGTCGGACATAACCCACCCTCTCCCCCGGGGGGGTCGTGGCGTATCCATTAGGGCTTTCCCCACGTTAAAAAAAAAGGACATCGTCCTGCCTTGATAATAAAAAGAAAACTAAAATTCAACCGCAGCGCTACGTACTGGGTGAATCTAACCCATTCACGGATTCAATCAAACACGCATACAAAATTTTATTAAAATCGGTCCAACCGTTTAGGAGTTCAGTAACATACACATACAGTAACATACAGAAATGTATATATAAAGATTATGAATATAATATATGCCTATATGTTTATGCATTTTAAAAATTAGTAACCATATATTCATAAAAATTAATTTACATAAAAAAATATCCTGTTAGTTACTCCTAGATATTTCTATCATTATAAATAAAAATGGGATGAACATATGAGGTCAAGTCAGTACTTCGTACATTGAACAATAAGCGTTCCACGTATATTACAATCTGTGGACTGAATCACAAGTGTACGAGATGACACCTATTAGATTCTAAAGAATAGAGAGCATGATTGCGCAATTACTATTGGAGTGCTAATAGTAAGTTCGTCGAAGCCAAACTATGTAGATGCATAGCTGGCATCAACGATAGTTTCGAAGAAGAATTCAAAATATATAACTTATAATTATTATTACATCTGTGATATACATTTTTGACGTAAAGGTCTTGTAATAAAATTTTACTTTGAGCGTATATCAGCTCCGTAGTTAACTGGTAAAGTAGAAAACTAAATTTCAAAATTTAGCTTTATAATTGAAAATTCATGTTGTAACCAGGTCTAAGCAAGGCAATGAGAGTACAGTACTCTCATATTAAGACAGTTCTTAATACACCGAGATTTTCATATGAGTAATTGTATTGACCATTCTGAAGCCGATGTTTTGCCACTTTTGCTATCGCTTTATTTATGTGAAATCCGTAATACAGGGCGGGTTGGTGTACTATATACCTAACTGCTAGTATCGTATATGAACTTTTGGTATGTTGTTGCAAAAGCCCTAACTAAGCTAAATTCCAAAAAAATAATTAACCAATAGCAAGAACTAACATTGGAAAACATTGCCTTTAGCGTATGATTTATCTTTGTAACAGATTACATTTCAAATTTGACATATTCTTTCGTGTTTCATTGACCTCGATTAAGCAAAAAAAAAATATTGAATTTATTATATTCTTTCTTTGTCTTAAGACTATGAGACACTTTCTCTTATTTTGTAAATGTTGTATTGACATTTAGCTGCATACATGTCAATTTATAATCAACGAACTCGGGTTTGTGGACCTTAAACAAATAAATCTATACATATAATGTAATGTGTCTTTACTTTTTTTATATTTGTGAAAAAAAAATTGCAGGTGTCTTGAAATGAGTAATAAAATACATTTAAATCATTTTTAGAAATTTCTGTCTGTCTATCTGTCTGTCTGTTTGTTTGGACGAGCATCACTGCTAAAGCCTATCCTCGAGTAATATTTCGTATCGGTTTCATTACAATCGGTTCACTTTATCAAAAGTTACTGTAATTTGAATGACGACGCGACTTAAGTACGAGACAAAAGTAGATAAATAGATGGACTTACCACATCCAGAGAGTTTTATTAGTTTCTGATTTTTACATAAGGTTCCATGCGGACGAAGTAAATAAACGGCTATAAGTAAATAAAAACCTAAAATTTATAAACTCTTAATAGTGAAGTCTGAACATCTCTGTGATCACCTTTTATTTTGAACTTTTACCACCTTTAACTTAGTAAATCTCAGAATTTACTTTAATTTTATCGTAACACGAGATCTACATTTTTGGTTAGGTTAGGTTGTACTTGTAATAAAAAAGCCTCGCCGCCAGAACACGATAGTCAATTAAAATAATATGAATTCTGACATTTACCAACTCATGTCGGTAAATCCTAATATTTACCATCAAAACCTAAGATTATTCAATATGGTCTATCATGTATCTAGATGGCATTGGCTCTTACAATAAGCTGCTATTCCGATAAAAGATTAACATATATTGGAGTTCACTGTTACAAATATTTTGTTCAGAATTAAATAGAAAACAAATAATTATTTACTTCGACTTACACTAAAATAAGTAGTAAAGTATATTATAAAACCCTTAACACTACGGAAACGGTTAAACTATTAAAGTTTCCAGCGTAATAATTTCAAAGCTTTACGGAAACGAGGCCCTAAAGTACGCTTTCAGCAAAGTTACTTTTAATAAGTTTAAAAATGCAATTTTCGCATCGAATTTGCTGAAAAGTGTGAACTTTGCGATATATTCCGTTTGGAAGGGAGGTATAAACGAAATCTCAGGAGGGATTTCTTATTGAGTATTCCGATCATGAAATAATAACCGTGCGCTTAGAAATTGATTAGACACGGTAGTATTGTAAAAAATATTATAGAAAGAACATAAAAGTTGAATATCACTGTGAGCTAAAGTTTTAGTTACAATTTTCAAAATTATGCATATTTTATAACATTTGTTTTATATATCTAATCTATAAACTTGTTGTTGGTTGAACGAATTATATAACTAATATTATATATGTAAATGTGTTTGTTTGTTACACTTTCACGCCTTAGATACGTAATTTTTTATACACAAAAAAGTTCTCGAAAAATGTACAATAACGCGAGCGAAGCCGAGAGCAAATGCTAGTTATTAATAAAGAGTAACAAAGAACCCGACTCGTAGCTCAATAATAACAACTCATGTCACTCCAAAATTAAGACCGTCTAATGGTACCACATATTTTAGCATGTGTTAAACTGTTTTATACTGTGTTATTTTTGTTTGTATACGAAAGTAATAAATATACATTCATACACTCGAAAAACATTACTCTCCTCTGACTATAAATCGAATATAAGCCGTTCATAGCCATAAAAGTTACCTCATATATTAACAAGTACGAGTACACTTCGTAGAAATGATTATATGCAATCGTAACAATATACCTAGCCATACATACGAGTATAATAAAAAGGTAAACATAACGTGCCTTTATTTAAAAAAAAAATAGCAGTTGTCTACGAATAAGTAATAGAAATAATTTTAGAAATG
Source organism: Antheraea pernyi (assembly GCA_015888305.1). Lineage (NCBI taxonomy): Eukaryota > Metazoa > Arthropoda > Insecta > Lepidoptera > Saturniidae > Antheraea > Antheraea pernyi. The sequence goes on along the minus strand of MU161369.1, from coordinate 33,833 downwards.
CCTGTCTGTCTGTTTGCACACGCATCACTGCTAAAATACTACGATTATGATAAAATCTCTTCAAGAAAATCACAAAGCAAATCTTCGAGTTACATTTAGTCTTAGTTAATTAAAATTGGTTCGGTCTATCAAAAGTTATTGTAATTTTAATGACGACCCAACTTACGTACGAAAGAAAAGGAGAGAAGTAAATGAACTTAATACATTCAGATGACTTAATTAATCACTGTTATTTTACGTGGGCACAACTAGTCATACATATATAAAAAATATCTCAATAACTAACTGCTATATCAACGCACAGCCCAAGCTAATGGGGTTAGGGCCGTGAAAAGGGGCATGCGAGTTCCTTATACATTGTAGGTTAGGAAGGAATTTTTGAAAGTTCAACCCCTAAGTTGGTAAAAAACGTGCATGGAAGTTTTTAATGAAGATTCATCATTCTTCCTTTAGTGAGTTATTCTTTTATACATATTAGTGGGCGTCCAGTGGTTGACATTCGACCATAGTTCATTGACTTTTTAAAGGGATACATATAATAATAGTTGTATGTTATAATATCATTGTTGAATGTAGAATGATAAAGGGTAATTGGAACGTAAGAGTAAAATAATACATACAGTCGAGCATGGCAACCTCCTTCACAACCTTTTTTGAAGTTCTTTATTGACAGATGTCAAAATGTCTTTTTTATTTACACGTGTGTATATGTTGTGTAAAATTGAAGCAATAGTGTGAGTAATGCATATTTTAATTAATTGAATGTACTTCTAATGCATTTTATATAAAATAAATAGCTATCTGCACTTCTCCTCCATATAAACTTTAACTATGCCAAGTTTCAAGTTCATCCGTTCGCCTAATTCCGTTAAAAAGGGATACAAAGATTAGGCTTCACGTATTAATATATAGATAGATGTAAAATAAAGACTCGAAAATAATTACAGTAGCTGCAGGAAATCGCTAGTAATATATATTAGTCGATATAGCCGATTGTAAAGAAATTCTCTAACGTTTCATAGCTCATAAAATCCGGAGCACACTAGGTGGCATTCCCGACGGTGTTGCACTAAGAGTGTATTGATGTTGTTGGTTGTAGCACTTACCACGTCTCCAGGAACCGTTATGCAGTTTGACTTACAAATATAGAGTCGAGATGTTTCACTTACTGCCTTGTTTATTGTGTATTCAATTTTCACATGGCAGACGTCTATGTTGTTATGGTATCATGTAATTTTCTGATAAATGTAGTATTCGCTTTGAATTATTTTTCTATATAAGTTTATTGGAGTCTAAGAATCTATATAAATGAAAATCAATCATCAAATACATTTACAAGTATAACTTGAAAACGGCTTCACTTATTTGGCTTATTCATTTTTCATTGTATTGATAATTGTCAGGGCAAGGTTTGTACGAAAGAAAATGATTGAAAAATAATACAAAAAGAGTAAAGTTTTGGTTGAAAATCTCCCTTTAAAAAGTGAGTAAGTGAGGCGGAAGGCGGTATTTTTTCGTTAGATATTTAGAGCCAATTTTAAAGGCAAGACGTTTTAATTCTTTATATATATATATTATATGTTTTCTTTATATATTTCTTTTTATTGCTTTCTTTTCTTTGTATTGCAAAGGGAATACTGTATCTAATTTTGTCGGTAGTATACCTATGAGAAGCTGAACTGGACAGCTAGTATATAATGAAATATTGTAATTATAATTACCAAGCAGTCAATTAAGTTGGATATATTGTAGTTAGCAGGTAAGGACATACCCTCAAGTCTTTCCTTCTTTTTTCCCAATATGAGTTATAGACGCTGGGTGTGAATGTCAACTACTACTCTAAGCCAATCTTGGTTATACAACATCGCCTTGTAGACTAAACTGTTTACTTAAGCAAATAATATTATTTGCGAACATTTTATGTAAAATGCACGAAAATTGTCCCGGTGATAATAGCAAGACAAAGTGGATAAGCAAAAGATTTCCATGGGTTTATTGGTAAAGCAAGATACGGTGGAAGGCCAAGGTGTAGGCTATGCACTGATGTATATACTCACCGCAACCGGTAGTGAGATCTCTGAGCATCAAGGGCTATCAGAGCGAACAAATATCCTCACACACCCCCGACACTCTCTTCCTGGTACACACACAAGAAGAGAAAAAAGCCCTGATAAACAAGGGCTACGGGGTAGGGGAAGGATCGCGCGTTCTGACAGTCCACGAATCCCAGAGATTGACCTTCAAATCGGTGGTGATCCTGCAAACAAAGGGCAGAAGGATGCAAATCCACGATAGTGTTTCACATGCTATAGTGGCAATATCCAGACACACTCACACCTGTGTCTACTATACCGACGTGACTGATGACGCGGTTAGTAGGTTCATCCATCGGGCCATGGACGCTCCGGCGCGGCATATTGTGGATTATAACTTAAAGATGGCGATAGGGGACCGAAATGAAACCGCCATAAATTTTCTAAAATAGTTAAATAAATATATATATATAAAAAAAAAACTACCCAATAGATGCTCACAGATACGATTTTTAACTTACACATTAAATAAAACGATAGCAAAAAAATGGTGCGGACCGAGAGTCTGCAGATAAGAAGAAAAAAAAGGCCACGGTGATCAAAAATATATGTATAACCATTATCAAGCAGTTATTACGTATCCTCCTTAGTTTACTAAATTAGGTTGCTTAGTAATTCTTCAAACTAAGAATTATTTAGCAAGCTATTTCAAAACAAATTGCTTTATCATTATTAAAATTGATACAACAAAATAGACAGTATCAATAGAACGTGAAACGTCGTGTAATATTTACAAAAGATCGTGTTATCGAAATCCCAAAGAGCCTTTTCATAAATTCCCTACAACACTTCGGAAGACGTCATTCTTCAAGATAGGATAGTAATAAAATAGCCCCTGTACATATTATAGCGTTATAATAAAAGTAGGGACACCTCAAGGGACACATCGATTCTGGTTATCCATTAATACTTAATAATGTAATCATGGACTACGTTTGGCTGACCATTAAGTGTAGAGTTATACTATATTACGCTTTTAGAATGATTTGGTTTTAATTATAGCCTTCATACGTTATCTGTGTGTAGAAAATAATATTATTATGTGCATTTACACATGAAATGTAGATATTTGAAAGTCTTACACAGTTGTGTGTATGATAATCAGTTAGTCATTGCGTACATAATATTAAATTTAATCACCTGATTGTATATTTACACACAACTGTGTAAGACTTTCAAATATCTACATTTCATGTGTAAATGCACATAATAATATTATTTTCTACACACAGATAACGTATGAAGGCTATAATTAAAACCAAATCATTCTAAAAGCGTAATATAGTATAACTCTACACTTAATGGTCAGCCAAACGTAGTCCATGATTACATTATTAAGTATTAATGGATAACTGGCCTCGCCTTGGGCCAATTAGGGGGGTGGCTTCGGGAGCTGTTCGACCGGTGTCTTTCGGTCGGGCAGTTCCCGAAGCCCTGGAAGCTTGGGCGGCTCTGCCTTATGGAAAAGGCAGGCCGCCCTCCGGACTGCGCGTCTGCGTATCGGCCCCTCGTCCTGCTGGACGACGCCGGGAAGGTGCTGGAGAGGATTATCTCCTCCCGGGTCGTCCAGCACCTAGAGGGCGTAGGGCCTAATCTGGCGGATGCGCAGTATGGCTTCCGGGCAGGGCGTTCCACGGTGGACGCCCTGTGCCTCCTGAAGTCGCTGTCGGCAGAGGCGACCTCCCAGGGGGAGAGGGTTTTGGCGGTGTCCCTTGACATCGCCAACGCCTTCAACACCCTGCCGCATGGGGTCATACGGGAGGCGCTCCGATATTTCGGGGTGCCCCCCTACCTGCGGCGGGTGCTGGAGGCGTACCTCGAGGATAGGGAGGTCGGACCGTGGGGGCGGCTCTACAAGGTTGATTAGCTTGAACGATCCCTTGCCGCCCCCACAAAACGGTCTGTCGGTACACCGTGGGGTTTTAGTCCGTGCGACTCGGACATAACCCACCCTCTCCCCCGGGAGGGTGGCGTATCCAGAAGGGATTTCCCCACGTTAGGAAAAAAAAAAAAAGCTCAGATAGATCCCGAATTGCATGTATCAGGCAGCAAAATAGATGCTGCGGTCTTATTCATAATACCATTTTAAGTTGCGTTTTGTTACTTCTTAGTTTGAAGATAACTATATCGCTTGGATCTGACAGACTGACGGATAAGAACAACTTGTATGTTGGTGAATGGATAGTGTATAATACTACCAGATAAGAATATAACTATCTCTTAAATAATTTGTGGATGCGTGATTGAGCATTGACATATAAAAACCCAAGACGCACGTTATAGTCATGCTATAAATTTATGATTTTGCAAATACAACCTTACCTTAATGATTTAAAGTGGTTTTACAAGGACGCAAGCAACGCGAGACTATTTGAAATGAGTGCATAAAATATGTGGAGTGTTTTGAGGCGTTGAATGTGCATCTTGGGTTTTGATATACATCAATATGATTGAGATAATGCTTTGAAAATGTAAACGTACTCAATCTATAATAATAATAATAAAACTCTTTATTGCACACACGTTGAAAATATACAAAAATTAGACATCAGTTTACAATATGTGTACAGTTAGGCGGGCCTTAGATACCGCGCAGCACACTCTGTCTGAGTGTGCTGCGTGGGGGGAGCAGCGCCGCATCCTGGCGGCGGCCGTGGCAGCGAACAGGCTTGGCGAGCGATGGCCTCCTTCTGCGAGGAGGTCATCTCGCAGAAGGAGGAGGCGGAGAGGGCCCGCGAGGCATACCCTCAAAGTGGCCGTCTCCGCCAAAGGAGGACAGGCAGGAGGAGAAGGCGCTTCGCCCAACTCCTCCTGCCACCGTAGCCGGACCTGAGGGGATGGGCCGGGGGTCCCATCTCCTCATTGCACGGGTCCGGCGGACGAGGGGGGGCAGCCGGTGTGTGCCCGGTCTGTCCCTCTATAGGTAGGAGCCCGGCGGTCACCTTCCGCCGGCTCTACAAGGTTGATTAGCTCGAACGATCCCTTGCCGCCCCCACAAAACGGTCTGTCGGTACACCGTGGGGTTTTAGTCCGTGCGACTCGGACATAACCCACCCTCTCCCCCGGGAGGGTGGCGTATCCAGAAGGGATTTCCCCACGTTAGGAAAAAAAAAAAAAGCTCAGATAGATCCCGAATTGCATGTATCAGGCAACAGCCAAAGCCGACGTGTGCCGTGCACCCTTGATCTAGTTGTCAAAACAAAATCAGCTGAGTGCCTTAAGCACTCGCCTTAGTAGTCCGGTGAAGCTGCTTAGTCAATAGCATAGTCAGTTCGAAAAAAAAAAAGGTTTGACACTTTGTAATTTCTCTATTTCTTGAGCTAATTAAATTTATTTTATCAATTAAACATAACAAACATAATGTAAAATATTCCTTATTACATTAAGAGGATGCCAAATTATGATTAAATCAATGTAAATACTCAACACTTAAATATAATAACGAATAAAGTGGTGAACTCACAGTAGTAAAAGCAAAACTGTAACAACATTTATAAAAGGATGCTTCAAAAATTTACATTCTAAAGGACTCCGACACAAAAACTGGGGTTGCGAGTTGCATTTCAAAATACACAGGTTTTATAAGATTAACTCAAGTATCACCCTCGAGGGCTTCCTTTGATATCATTAACATTTGAGATCAAACAGTGAAACGAAAAGACTGCAGCAGGACGCTTTGAAAATTAGCTACAAATTTTTAACGAAAAATATCAACTTTGAAAACTGAACTGTTAAGTTTGGAGGCTTCTTTGAGTGTTTTAGTTGTGTTCTTGTAAGCAAAGTGATAAATATAGTTAATATATGCTACTATCATTATAAATAGTTTTTAGTACTATTGATAAACTTTATCTCATACTTCAATATATTTAGTACTAGCTTCTGCTCGCGACTTTGTCCGAGTGGAATAGTTTTTTTATGTCATAGGAGGCAAACGGGCAAGTGGGTAACCTGATGTTAAGTGATCACCACCGTCCATAGACACTTGCGACACCAGAGGAGTCACAAGTGCGTTGCCAGCCTGTGTTGGGGGAGGGAGGAAGGGAAGGGAGTTGGACCTCCGGTGCTCTCACTGACCGAATGAAACGCAACAATACAAACACTGTTACTTCACGTCGGTTTTCTGTGAGAGGGTGGTACTACCCCCAGCGAGCCGACCCATTCATGCTGAAACGAGAAATAGCTTCAGCGTGGCTCTACCACCCACAAAGTTACCTAGTTACTTTGGACTAACACTAACACGCATCGGAATCTTTATTGGTGCTCCTATTACCTTCCTCGATAAATGCCCTATCTAACACTGAAATAATTTTTCAAATGGGACCAGTACTTCCTGAGATTCGCGCGTTTAACCAAACAAACAAAGCAACCCTCCAGCTTTATAATATTAGTATAGACTACATTTTACCTCAATATCAATAAGTCATACATGGAACTTAAAATCAATAATTACAACATTCGATAATCCTTTATAATTTTACCCACATAACGTTATAGAGAAACTGGAAACCTATACGTGCTTGTTGACGAATTATCAACTTCAGTATAGGAGCTAGCTAGGTGATTATTAGAAAAGGCCCTATCATTATGCATTGTGTTCAACGTGATGTTCAAGTTCAATGCAGGATTCATATCCAAGGCAATAAACGGAATGTTACATACCAATCATCTTAAAATGCTTATGGAATACTTTATTGCTTAAAATTAAATTAGTAATCTGAAGGTGGTAGAGCCACGCTGTAGCTATTACTAGTTTCAGCATGTTCACCCTCGTCCAGGGTAGTACCAGCCTCTCACAGAACACCGACGTGAAGTAACTATGCTTGCATTGTTGCGTTTCGTTCGGTCAGTGAGAGCGCCGGAGTCCCACCTCCTTTCCCTTCCCCTTTCTCCTTTACTTGCCCCTCCCCCATAGACAGGCTGGCAACGCACTTGCGACTCCCCTGGTGTTGCTAGTGTCTATGGACGGTGGTGATCACTTCACATCAGGTGACTCACCTGTTCGTTTGTCGCCTTTTGACATTGTGTATTGCAGTAATTTATTTATGTATACACAAGGCAGGTGTCTTTCAGGATAAAGAATATCTTTGTGATTTGTTAATGGCGTTTTTTGTCGAATAACTGACCGTAAAATAGACGTGGATGATCATTAATTATCAGCGGACAGCACTTTGTTTTGGCTCGGTCACGGCACACAAATTTATGTATAAGCGAAACCAAAAAGGGAATGTATCCGAGGGTTAATTTGTTAAAAAATACATTTACCTACATAATTGCTACTTCAAACTGAACCCTCACTTAAAAATAGTATTCATTATTCGTTAGTAGAAACATATTGACTACTACAATTGCTGGTCAAAATTAATTTATGTTTAATATTGAAAAATAGTAAATTGCAGAATGTTCTCGGATAAAGTAAGAATGTAAATATAAAACGGGGTGTCTCGTAAAGACACACGATAGAAGTGAAACTTTTAGTGGAAACATTTTAATTATTCATCGATCACTTTTGAATAGCATAGATTGTGTTCAGTGATCGCCACACTGCCTAAACGCAGTACACTCAACCACGGACAACGAGAAAGAAAGAAAGCGAGAAGAGCGTATGTCTCATTGTTCTTCAATACCCAAATGTAAGCGAGACATTGCTCCCACTCTACTCAATACAGTACTTACCTCTAGCACTTTTCTTCACACAAAAGATGGATCATAATTTGAAATCCTCTTTCATAAGAAGTTTCACTTAAAAAATTAAAAAAAAATCATTACTAAAATACACCATAACATATAAAACGAATAAAAAAACATATTTACGTAATCTAAATAGTACAGAACAAATCTCTATAAAGTCAGTGACTAGGTAATTAGGTGTAATTAGGTCTTTTAGATTTTTTTTGGTACACAAAATCTTTGTGCAATTCACCACTTCACCTAGTACCATTAATATTAATTAAATGAGATTGACTAATTTTCGCTGTTCTGTGGTACAATAGTATATTTTAATATTGATTATAAATATCGAAATTTACTACTACAACTATTAAGTTCCCTTTTATAATCCAAAAATATTTTTTTTAGGTCAATATATATCGTTCGTATACAATCATATAACAAATATCTTCATAGCAATAATTATTTTAAAACAAAGAGATTATTGCTGTAATCGAAAATAAGATACATTCATAACTATAAAAATAAAACCAGAATAAATAGAAATAAAGAATGCCCTTATTCCCAACCATTTGCATGTTTTAATCCTTTCTTCAATAACAAACTACTACTTAAGTGCGCAGGCAATCTGTCCAAACATTTTTTTAAATGACATATGCGCGGGTATCTTATGACAGATTTGTATGACAGGTGAATGTTGGTGTTTTTGTTAAATTTACATATCGCATGTTCAATGGATATAAGTATGTCATCTGTTTTATCCGACACACGTTAAAACAGAGCACCTGACTTTAAGTTACTTTTAGAGGAAAGTTGTAGACGAGAAATTTTGCAATGAAAACATTCATATCGGGACTTTGTTTTTCGTCGAAATTACATAGCAGGTTATTAGATTTAAGTAATGGAATTCATATGTATATTTAAGCCATACCTCTCATATATAAATAATATATTATATACCGTATTCATTAAATTGAAGAGTTTCTTGTTTATCCGAGCTAAACTTTGTATCGAGTGTAAAATATTATATTGAATCGTTACGCTGTTTATAGTAGCTAAGAAGTTATAACCAATTTTAATAAAGGTAACTAAATACTGAGAAAAGGTCAATTACAGCCAAAATACAGGCAGTAATTAATTGACATACTACGTAGTTTCCACGAATTACTAAATCCTCTTTCACGAAAACGAAGTCACGGGTACCAGTTAGTATTAATATAAGTATAACATATTACAGAATTTATTAAAATAAATACAGATAGATGAGTCGTCACATTTCAAAATAATTCAAATTTTAATCGTTTATGTTTCATTTTTTTAATACTTCCAGTTTTTATACACCGGAACGAAGTTCAAATCTTGCCGTCTATGAGGTTTTTGATTTGCTTTTATGATCTTCTTCACATTTTACATGTGAAGAATTTAAGGATCTTGAAAAATTACATAAAATATTAGGATTACATTGGATTTAGGTCATTTTGAAATAATGTAACGACTCAGGTAACAAAACATTTGAAAACTTAATTTAATTTCATAAGTATATACGATGAGATGCAGAAACGAAATTAAATCAAATACTTCATTTCAATTTAAAGTTAAACGAGCATTTCTTCAAACTTCAAACTGCTTCAACACCTCGCGTTAATTCAAAACTCAACCATCATATTTACCCAACTTTCCCACACTTGTGATTGACATGAGAATCGTAACCGTCACGAATTATCATTCTATAAACTATATATTTTTCTACTTTCACTCCGCATTTAGAACCATTCAATGTTTATACCTGTTGGTATGTAACTGTAAAGTATAAAAATATATATAATTAATATTTAATAGTAATTTATTAGCCGTTAAACACCAAAACATTACAATTATACTTACCATATAAAGACCAGTCCTCTGTAGTGAACTCGCAACTTTTTGAATGTTAAGAAGGCTAAGAAATCAATCCTAAACTAATTACCTTTAAACAACACAATTTGTGTATTGCAGTAATTTATTTATGTATACACAAGGCAGGTGTCTTTCAGGATAAAGAATATCTTTGTGATTTGTTAATGGCGTTTTTTGTCGAATAACTGACCGTAAAATAGACGTGGATGATCATTAATTATCAGCGGACAGCACTTTGTTTTGGCTCGGTCACGGCACACAAATTTATGTATAAGCGAAACCAAAAAGGGAATGTATCCGAGGGTTAATTTGTTAAAAAATACATTTACCTACATAATTGCTACTTCAAACTGAACCCTCACTTAAAAATAGTATTCATTATTCGTTAGTAGAAACATATTGACTACTACAATTGCTGGTCAAAATTAATTTATGTTTAATATTGAAAAATAGTAAATTGCAGAATGTTCTCGGATAAAGTAAGAATGTAAATATAAAACGGGGTGTCTCGTAAAGACACACGATAGAAGTGAAACTTTTAGTGGAAACATTTTAATTATTCATCGATCACTTTTGAATAGCATAGATTGTGTTCAGTGATCGCCACACTGCCTAAACGCAGTACACTCAACCACGGACAACGAGAAAGAAAGAAAGCGAGAAGAGCGTATGTCTCATTGTTCTTCAATACCCAAATGTAAGCGAGACATTGCTCCCACTCTACTCAATACAGTACTTACCTCTAGCACTTTTCTTCACACAAAAGATGGATCATAATTTGAAATCCTCTTTCATAAGAAGTTTCACTTAAAAAATTAAAAAAAAATCATTACTAAAATACACCATAACATATAAAACGAATAAAAAAACATATTTACGTAATCTAAATAGTACAGAACAAATCTCTATAAAGTCAGTGACTAGGTAATTAGGTGTAATTAGGTCTTTTAGATTTTTTTTGGTACACAAAATCTTTGTGCAATTCACCACTTCACCTAGTACCATTAATATTAATTAAATGAGATTGACTAATTTTCGCTGTTCTGTGGTACAATAGTATATTTTAATATTGATTATAAATATCGAAATTTACTACTACAACTATTAAGTTCCCTTTTATAATCCAAAAATATTTTTTTTAGGTCAATATATATCGTTCGTATACAATCATATAACAAATATCTTCATAGCAATAATTATTTTAAAACAAAGAGATTATTGCTGTAATCGAAAATAAGATACATTCATAACTATAAAAATAAAACCAGAATAAATAGAAATAAAGAATGCCCTTATTCCCAACCATTTGCATGTTTTAATCCTTTCTTCAATAACAAACTACTACTTAAGTGCGCAGGCAATCTGTCCAAACATTTTTTTAAATGACATATGCGCGGGTATCTTACGTCAGATTTGTATGACAGGTGAATGTTGGTGTTTTTGTTAAATTTACATATCGCATGTTCAATGGATATAAGTATGTCATCTGTTTTATCCGACACACGTTAAAACAGAGCACCTGACTTTAAGTTACTTTTAGAGGAAAGTTGTAGACGAGAAATTTTGCAATGAAAACATTCATATCGGGACTTTGTTTTTCGTCGAAATTACATAGCAGGTTATTAGATTTAAGTAATGGAATTCATATGTATATTTAAGCCATACCTCTCATATATAAATAATATATTATATACCGTATTCATTAAATTGAAGAGTTTCTTGTTTATCCGAGCTAAACTTTGTATCGAGTGTAAAATATTATATTGAATCGTTACGCTGTTTATAGTAGCTAAGAAGTTATAACCAATTTTAATAAAGGTAACTAAATACTGAGAAAAGGTCAATTACAGCCAAAATACAGGCAGTAATTAATTGACATACTACGTAGTTTCCACGAATTACTAAATCCTCTTTCACGAAAACGAAGTCACGGGTACCAGTTAGTATTAATATAAGTATAACATATTACAGAATTTATTAAAATAAATACAGATAGATGAGTCGTCACATTTCAAAATAATTCAAATTTTAATCGTTTATGTTTCATTTTTTTAATACTTCCAGTTTTTATACACCGGAACGAAGTTCAAATCTTGCCGTCTATGAGGTTTTTGATTTGCTTTTATGATCTTCTTCACATTTTACATGTGAAGAATTTAAGGATCTTGAAAAATTACATAAAATATTAGGATTACATTGGATTTAGGTCATTTTGAAATAATGTAACGACTCAGGTAACAAAACATTTGAAAACTTAATTTAATTTCATAAGTATATACGATGAGATGCAGAAACGAAATTAAATCAAATACTTCATTTCAATTTAAAGTTAAACGAGCATTTCTTCAAACTTCAAACTGCTTCAACACCTCGCGTTAATTCAAAACTCAACCATCATATTTACCCAACTTTCCCACACTTGTGATTGACATGAGAATCGTAACCGTCACGAATTATCATTCTATAAACTATATATTTTTCTACTTTCACTCCGCATTTAGAACCATTCAATGTTTATACCTGGAATACTATATAGTATTATGCAACGGAATTACGTTGCGCATTTATGTCTAGTTTTTTCAACAGTCACACGCCTACACGTGTTCAAATCCGGACAGAAACGTATAACAATTACGAATATTGTGGTGAGACGAACCTATTGTGCGAATTTCTGATAACCTAATGGCTTGTTTTGCACGAAGTATCAGGTAACCGTGACAGATGTAACAGACTGAGCGAAGCCAGATATATGTCAAGTATAAAATGCAAACTAAGGCAGACGTGACTTTGTCAGACTCTCTACAATAATAACATTCGTGAGAACATGAATAATAGGTATAGAAATGGCAAAAGCATTCAATATCAACGATGAAACAATGGGAATTTTAGACATTGTCACCGCACTTTTGTGTATAGGTAAGTAATCAGTTAACCTATATTTACACTCTATCTATCTATCCTGTGTCTTATTGGTATTCATTTTAACGTAAGTCCGTTGGACAATTGGAATGAATTGTAAAGGAAGTATTAGCACGCTTTACGGTCAATTGTCTTTGTCCACTTGAATTGTTTAAAGTTTAAATAAAATTACTATTTATTCTTGAAATTTCCTTTGATGTTACTGTTGTTATAAACTTATACTTCATTAACCTCAGTTTATATTTCTTATTTTTTACTAAAGTATAGAAAAAATGTTTTTCAATAAACTAAGTAAACTGTACTTTTTGTGCATAGGATTTTAATATTTGACCACAATCTCGCTTGTTACTAAGTGACTATTTGGTCTAAAGTAGATAAACGCTAAAAAAACGAAGTCTGAAGTGTAAGAACACACGACATATTTTTAATTTGATGGTGGTATTTATATAAGGTACTCTGTGGTGGCAGCTTCAAGGCAGACATTGGAAAAAGGCCTATCCCCATATTATGATTTCAAGCGTTTCAGAAATTAACTGAAACAAAGAGACAGATAGACAAAAATTATAAAAAATGTTTTTATGTTATACTTTTCATATATATCTACTTTTTAGTAAAATGCGATTATTTTGGTATTGCAAAGCTGCAATCGGAAATAGAAATAATAACGGGTGATAAAAAATGTATAAAAAGTTTTATTTCCGTGAGTTACATGGACCTTGCATCAACTCGTACAAATTTTAAATGAACAAATTTAACTTCAATTATTTTCAAGTGAGCAGGGTCGAACCGTATCCTTTTCACGTTCACCCTTCCCCTCATTACAATCCACAAACCTACATCGAGATAAGAGTCACCCATCTTTATTTTTCCCCCTACTACAGTTCGCTATTCGAATTCAATATTCATTCTCATTTCGATTGAATTCGTAGTAAACCAATTCATTCTTTCTCTATTCAATTCATACAATTACTGATCAAATCAATGATAAAAGTATAAGCTGTTATTTGTCACTGCGTGATACGGCACAAATAGAATATCCTTTTTATACGCACATAATTATCTTAGTGTGTATAGTTAAGTTCTTTAAATTAAATCCAAAAATGATTGTTCAAGGTCTAGACAGAAATAAAGTACAATGGTGGTACAAATTTCAGAAAAAACGATTGATCATGAGAAATATATTTTTAAATTTCTTTCTTCATAATAGTTCTGTAATAATGTAGAAATATTTTTTATTTTTATATTATAGGGGGCAAACGAACAGGCGGGTCACCTGATGTAAAGTGATCACCGCCGTCCTTAGACATTAGCAACACCAGGGGAGTCGCATGCGTTGCCAGAGTGTGTTAGCGGAGGGGGGATGGAGTGGGGAGGAGAGAGGGAAGAGGAAATGTGGGCCTCCGTGGCTCTCACTGATCGAACGAAACGCAACAATGCAAGCACTGTCTCTTCACGTTCCATCATCTAGAAAAAATAAAATATATCTTCATGAATTGTTATAATAATATATACACATGACATAGTTTAAAATAGAAAATAATTCACAGAACCTTGCTATAGTCTCATACTTGCCATAACATTCACATGGTCAAACGTGACCCACGCGAAGTAATCCATAGCTCCATCTCACGACATTATAACAATATTAAGAACAATGTAACCACTCGCTGCCTTATGAGTTTACTGGCATTAAATTAATTTTATTACCGTCGTTTAAAACTACAGAACCCACATTTTTATTGTCTAACTAGGAACAGTCATTCAATGGGTTAAACTGTCCAAGAATCTTAAAAATACAATGTTTTTGTAATATTTTGGAACAGCTTATTGAATTATGCTTTTTTTTTTATTGTAGCACGGCAAAGTGACTGCACTGTGCCTGATGGTAAGCATAATAAAATCTAAAAACAACGGCGACCACCGAGAGATACTCCCGGCGGTCGTCGTTGTCATGCCGGCATGCGTAAATGTCTCTTCACGTTACGCTTGAAGGACCCCATGTTATAGGAAGGAGGGAACACACTAGCCGTTCCACAGCTTCACGGTACGGCAAAAATAAGATGTAGCGAACTTTTTAATTTGCATCTTTTTAGTATTAAATGTCCTTACTAATATTATAAATGCAAATGTAAGTTAGTTATTGTTACATTTTCGTGTCTTAACTTCCATCTTCCACCCCGAAAGTAGTTCTAGTCCCGAAAGATAGATTAAATCTACATTATCACGTGCATGATCGCGAGCAAAACATAGTTTCCCATAAAAGTAACTGCTCACCATTTCCAAGATATTCATACAAAGTCAAAACTATATCATTTCATCATAGTAACTTATTTGCAGGAAATCTGATGATTCATGCTGCTCTTCCTTCTTCCTTATTTGACAGTATTTACCATTTATTTAGGCAGTGTCATAGGTACTTTTTCTCGAATATAATAATGGATCTCTTATTTTATATTACAAAACGTCTCCCCAATAGCAATTTCATTTTTCTGAAATGGCACGTTGCGAGGGCACTCGTCACCGATCTATTTTGCGAGTGTTGTGTATGAAATGAAATGACATATCGGTTGTAACTTTGTATGTAAATTTAAAATAATATTTTAAGCCTTACCACCTACGAGATAAGAGTTATCATTTTCTACATTAATATCTGAGATATGTTTGTATTTGTTAGTTGCATCGTCAGCTTTCTCCCTAGTGTTGCACCCTAATCGAATTGCTCCACGCATGGTGCGTCTTGACGTTCCCTTGTCCCGGACATGAGAGATCGTATGGCGAAAAATAAATACACACCAAAATTAAAAGGCTTTATTTTAATTGAATCTATCTACTGTTTTTGAAGATTTAATTTGATGTTCTTTATGCAGCTTATAGCATTTA
>MU161368.1:0-13377 GCA_015888305.1 Antheraea pernyi | reverse complement strand
TAATAATAATAATCTTTATTAAGTATTTTGTTACATTTCTATAAATAAAGGGGTCCCTGCCTCCTACGTTAGTGTATACTGTGTTGTAGGAGACAGTTACAAATATTGTGAACATGTTACAATTTACATACCATAGCATATAAGTGATCATAAACAATCATATATATTATCTCTGTATATACGGCAAAATGAGTACTGATCTACATGTTTTCATATGCTTTGATTGGATGTTTTTAGTGTGAGTGTGGGTGTGTGTATGTAAAAAGAAGGATGTATGGAAAAGATAATGAGCGTGTACGTGTATATCCTTATAACGTCGACGGTATTAGAATGATCATAGATGTGTGCTATTGAATCTTTGGTGTGGGGATCACTATTTGTTTGAATTTTTCTGTGAGTAAATCGGAGTTTATGATTAGATTATGAACCTAATCCTAGCGCTAGTTTGATTATTTTACTAACGTGATCCCTGCTTTATATCGAGTAAGAGAGTCTCAAGGCTGTCGTAGTCATATTCTTCCAACCAACTTACTATTTTGTGCTTAACTTTTATATCTTTTCTATAACTTATATATAACTTATATATCTTTTCATATATCATTTTATTGTTAAATATACAATAAGAATTATATTCTTTACTAGCTGACCCGTACAACTTTGTCTGCATCAAAGCGGTTATCACCGGTTTCAATTGTATTTTTAAACGCGAAAAATTTTAATAAACCTAAAACCCGATTGCAGCCATAACTACCATTTTCCATTATAAATCCAAACTATCAAGGGATACCCTCAAACATATACCCAGATTTTATGCGAGAAATCTTTTAAAATAAGCCTACAACCCGTTCGTAACATCATCTACCGGGTTCAATTAAAATAAAAACTAACCTACTATATATTGGCGGTAAGGTAAAAAAAAAGCTTGAGAGGTCTATGGACCCCAATTGGAACGAAGTTTCTTTCCCTTTTTTGTAGACGTTGACTATCCAACAGTATAGTTTAAACTATAAAATATCAAGTTGATAGACTTAAATTGTAAATTAAACGATAAAATATATTCATAAAATAAATAATGATAAATTAAAAACTGAATAATATCATAACTATTTTCAACTTGTATTAAAACTTTTTCACACTTCATTGTATTAAAAAATATATATATATTAAAAAGATATGAGCACGACGCGTCAATTGTCACTTGCCTATTCGTCTAAGAGCTACGCAACAATTTCGACAGCGAATTTCAAGAAGCCAGTTTTTTATATATCTTTATGTTCTTCCAAATAGCGTGCGGGCTACCTGGCCGCCGGTAAACGTTGCGTTTATTAGTGCATATCGCACCTTTACAGTCAAAAATATTGAATTTTATATAATTTTAGAATGTTTTGTTTTTCACTAACTTTGAAACGCTACTAAAACATGAAATTATTATTGCCAGACATTTTATTATTAACAATAATGTGCCCGATGCTATTTTTTGTAAATAAAAAAGTATGTTCGTACCATGTTAAGATAACTGTCATGTTAATATTATTTTATTTCGACATTAAAAGGTTAAATTAAAAATAATATGTATAGAATAACTTATCTATAGCTATAGCTTAGCGCAACAATGGCTATATGATAAAGATAGCCATAATAGTGGAAGCGCCTATTATAGACGTATGTATTCAAGATGGCGTCAGTCCCAAGTCATATGTCTACGTCTATCAGTGTTTTTATTATTTACGGTGAAATCTCAATATCATGATGGTTAATAAAATGAAATATGTTCGTTGCAATGGAAAAAATAAAATGGTTTGAAATGAATTATTTTGTTTACAAAGAATATCATCGGGCTCATTATTGTCAATAACAAAATTGTCTGGCAGTGATAAATTCATGTTTTTAATAACGTATTAAGGTTACTAAAAAAAATGTTCCTAAAATGATTTATAAATCAAATTTTTCACCTGTAAAGGCGTGATGCGCATTAAAAAACACAACGTTAACCGGCTACCAGGTATCCTAAATCCTTGTTAGGAAGGGCATAATATATAATCATATTAAAGAACCAGCTTTTCTTAAATTCTTGTTCTTCCAAAGTTGCTGGCTCTTGTACTAAGGTGTCGCAAAAAAGTCTAGTTACATTAACAGATTTTTTATCTTTCGTTATCCTGGAGAACCTCTTGCATTTTATGGTACAAAAAGTATCCTAAATGTTGTAATATTAGTTATTACTGTGTCAAGTTTCGTTAAAATCGGTTCAGTACTTTCAGCGTGATGCGGGTTCACAGGGGCAAACAGACAGACAGACAAAAATTGTAAAAAGATTATTTTTGGCTTCTATATCGAAAACAAAGTCTACCACGATTATAATTTTCAAAAAATATTTAATGTACAGATTTGGCCTTGCTATTTTATTATAGTATAGATTATATCTTAATCCAATCTCCTTAACTAAATTACACTAACTAAATAAGTTGCTAGCATTATTTTTCCATAAAAGATTAAATATTTAGTGCTATTTTTCATGCTTTTAAATTCTTTTCAAAAGCTTCTCTCAATGTATGCGTTCTGATTTTAATATTTAAAAATCAGATAGTGCCGGGTGCACCTCTATATTGACTTTTCATCCTGCTGACATTCCATCATGGACACAGCTGGTTCGCCATGTTCTATTGTAGCGTTAAGGAATGTATACTTCCCTGCAGATATGCAACACCTGTTATAGAAATATCTATAATACAACATTTTAAAACAAGGGATTTTTTCAAATTTATTTTATAAACCCAGAGAAATCGATTATAAAGTACTAGCTTATGTTCGCGGCTCCGCTTGCCTTAATATAGATTTTAACTATCGCTGAGACACAGTACTTTTTTCTGGTACCTAAAAACATCCTCTGTGCCCCTAAACCCCCTAAATAAAAAAACAAACTTACATTCGCATTTATAACATTAGAAAGGATTTACAGTATACCTTTCCATATTAAAAGTGACATGAAAAAATACCAAAGTAAAGACCAAACAGTAATGTAATAGAAGATAAGTACGTAGTATATAGTACCGTGTCTCAAAAGATATTTTGAGACACGGTCTGTTATTAGGTGAAGTTACTTCCAAGTCATAATGCTCCTTCTTGGACCTTATGATAACAATTTACAAAGTAATATTTTGGCTTTCTTTTATTTTCTTTTTATTAGTTAAACGTACAATCAGGTAACTTGTATTTAAATTATTCTAATAAGAATTTAATTGAACTCTTTCGTACGTGCGTCTGTACGTGCTATAAAAGAGTTCAATTCATACACAGAAATGATATTAATATAATATAAGTTATTATAATATATTTTATGTTGTTATAAATAAATTTCAGAACTGACCAATGAACTTGGTACCCATTTAGATCTCACTTCTTGTGTCGTTGAAGTCAATAACCAAGGTGTATATCATAATATTGAACTTGGCTCTCATTTCACATTTATGTTTTTGATGGGATTAAAATTACGCGTTCCACGATGTCTCTTTTTTACCGACGTAGAGAAGAAAAGCGAGCGGTGTGGTGGATATGTTTTGTTTCTTCCTCTGTACAGTAAAATATATTGATAAGACGACGCATAGACAAGTGTCAACTAGTCTTACATATATCAGAGCCGAGAGAGAGAATTAATGAACTTAGGGTGTAAGGGGTGTCGAATAACATCTAAGACTTGAGATATCCAAGCCAACCTCACCTGCATGTGGTGCACCCTGCTGAATAACGAACGAAGCTATGGCGAAAGCAGGGTGGTAGGGTTTTACAGCCTGACTGGGTCGCACCCACCATGTATATGGCGAAAAAGCCCGTCATAGTGACTCGCTTTTGCGGGTCGCGTTTCGGGATCAGCCTGTGCATGACAGCGGCGACCGACGATGGATACTGTGTTACTCGGTGGTCGCCATTGTTTTTGGATTGTACTGTGCTTACCATCAGGCACAGCAAAGGCATTTTGCCGTGCTACAATAAAAAAAAAACGAGACCCAGACGTAGGTTAAATAATTAAATTCGCTGCAATTACTCTGAATGGTATGAATCGTAACTCGGTTGTTATATTTATAGGTTGACAACTACAGGGTCAACAGAGGGGCGTTAAGTGGGCCAGTGCATTATTGCGATAATCCGCCGCACAGTGACCGACTGGAAGTTCATGGCCAATTCGACACACCCTCTATATATTTTATTGCTTCCATCATGTAGTCGTATGTTTATAGTTATTTAAAGCTAAAGTTGGTAGAAGCGAAACTTAGTACTCTGATTAATTCTTAACAGAGTGAGATATATATTATGGAGGTGGTAAAATCTTAATATATATTACTAATGTTAATAATATACAACACAGAATAATTTTTAAAACTGCGCGATAGTCACTACGTTCCAACAGAAAATAATGTGCTATAGATTCCAACGTTTCTCTCGCCATTGTCAAGTAGATAATGATATCACAATGAACTAACAATATGGTGGCCATCTTGTTAGAACTTCCTGGGAGTTTTTGTTGCAAGTCAGAATCCATGCCCCGTGGTATTATTTCCGATCCACTTCACTTATGCACGATAACCAAAGTATATAATGTAAAACACCACCAATACTACGTAATACCATAAGCCAAATAACACAAGGTTATAAATATAATACAAAGTCCACTACATGACGTCCTAAGATCCCGCCAAAAACTCGAAGTTACGAGTTCTTTTTTTTTATGTCATAACTGGCAAACGAACTTTTGGTTCACCTGATTTTAAGTGATCACCACCGTCAATAGACACTAACAACACCGGGGGAGTCGAAAGTGCGTTGCCAGCCTGTGTTTGAGGGAAAGGGAGTGAGGGGGGAGAGGAGAGGAGTGGGGAAGGGAGGTGGGCCACTGGCGCTCTCACTGACCGAACAAAACGCAACAATGCAAGTACTGTTACTTCACGTCGGATTTCTATGAGAGGTTGGTACTACCCCAGACGAGCCGACCCATTCATACTGAAACTAATAATAGCTTCAGCGTGGCTCTACCATTCTTTAAGTTAAGTTCTTAGTATGAAATTATTTAAAAATAAAAATCACGTGTTCCTTCGTAAGATTTATTAGGGAGGTCGGCAAGGTGGCACTCTGTCTTCATTTGACGCCGCTCCCTCGAGGGTTACAGAGAAAAATCGCGATAAATGACTCTTTATTTGTATAGACCCCGGGAGCTTTAAAAACCTGCCATCGAATAATACTTGTATATCATACTTATTCAATTTATATTAAATTCTTGGTCTTGTGAGATTCAAGCCACAATACCGAACGTTAATAGCATAATCCATCTTCTTAAGTTGTTATTTCTAATAGCTATATCATATATTCAAATTTTTTTTTTGGCATAGGGGGCAAATTAACAGATGGGTCACCTGATGTTAAGTTATCACCACCGTCCATGTTTTTTGCAATCAATCTTCTAGTAGATTATTACCGCCATTGTCAAGTAGATAATGATATCACAATGAACTAACAATATGGTGGCCATCTTGTTAGAACTTCCTGGGAGTTTTTGTTGCAAGTCAGAATCCATGCCCCGTGGTATTATTTCCGATCCACTTCACTTATGCACGATAACCAAAGTATATAATGTAAAACACCACCAATACTACGTAATACCATAAGCCAAATAACACAAGGTTATAAATATAATACAAAGTCCACTACATGACGTCCTAAGATCCCGCCAAAAACTCGAAGTTACGAGTTCTTTTTTTTTATGTCATAACTGGCAAACGAACTTTTGGTTCACCTGATTTTAAGTGATCACCACCGTCAATAGACACTAACAACACCGGGGGAGTCGAAAGTGCGTTGCCAGCCTGTGTTTGAGGGAAAGGGAGTGAGGGGGGAGAGGAGAGGAGTGGGGAAGGGAGGTGGGCCACTGGCGCTCTCACTGACCGAACAAAACGCAACAATGCAAGTACTGTTACTTCACGTCGGATTTCTATGAGAGGTTGGTACTACCCCAGACGAGCCGACCCATTCATACTGAAACTAATAATAGCTTCAGCGTGGCTCTACCATTCTTTAAGTTAAGTTCTTAGTATGAAATTATTTAAAAATAAAAATCACGTGTTCCTTCGTAAGATTTATTAGGGAGGTCGGCAAGGTGGCACTCTGTCTTCATTTGACGCCGCTCCCTCGAGGGTTACAGAGAAAAATCGCGATAAATGACTCTTTATTTGTATAGACCCCGGGAGCTTTAAAAACCTGCCATCGAATAATACTTGTATATCATACTTATTCAATTTATATTAAATTCTTGGTCTTGTGAGATTCAAGCCACAATACCGAACGTTTATAGCATAATCCATCTTCGTAAGTTGTTATTTCTAATAGCTATATCATATATTCAAATTTTTTTTATGGCATAGGGGGCAAATTAACAGATGGGTCACCTGATGTTAAGTTATCACCACCGTCCATGGACACTAACAACACCAGAGCAGTCGCAAGTGCGTTGCCACCTTTTGGGGGGAAGGGCAAAAGAGGGAGAGGGAGAGGACAGAGGAGGGGACGTGGGCATCCGGCACTCTCACTGACCGAACGAAACGCAAGAATGCAAGCACTGTTACGTCGGTTTTCTATGAGAGGGTGGTAGTACCCGGGACGAGCTGACCCATTCATGCTGAAACCAGTAATAGTTTCAGCTTGGTTCTACCACAATCAATCATCAATGCAAACTTATCACTCCTTTATGTTGTAAATTCTCATAATACAGTAATTATTTCACAAAAACACAATTAATTTTACGACTTTTGGTTTTTATGAACTATAGAAGCCTATTATTGCCTAGATATTTATAATAGAGTATTGCTTCTTAAACCTATTTTAGACTTAATATATTGTCATATTTTGACCTTATTATAGGCAAAAACTGCTCATAACTAATCACATGGTATATGTTGGTATCAAGAAATATTTAACAAAAAATAAAACCGAGTTCAAGAAGTCTACTCTATAAAAATGCACCAAAACGACTTTGGCCATTTCAATAATTTCAAAAGTTTAAGGTTTGTGTTTCTTCCTTTTAATTCCTCCAAGTATTTATTTAATGTTATTACTGCTCTAGCTTTTCCCGCGGCTTCGTTCACTTTAATCTTAATTTGACCCATACCTTGAGAACTGGATGAAAGTTACCTTTGTCTGTACTCCTGAAAACGTGTGAGTTTTTAAGCGTAACAAACAAACAAAATCACATCCGCATTTATAGTACTAATTAGGACAATTACCGAACTTAGTATTATTTGAGCATTCCATAAACATTATTGCAGAAAGGACTACAGGAAAGGAATACTTTATAAAAAAAATATTAATTTACCTTTAACAGCGACGGCTATAAAAATGTGAAAATTGAAACAGGAAAAATATTTTTACTGTGATACTCGGAACAGTAAAATATTCTACAAAAAATTGGGGTAACATCTCGATTGCTTGCGGGGATATTGTATAACCATAAAAAATTCATCTCGGTTATCCTATGATGATAGCCCGCGGCCACGTCGCATTGCAGGCTGCACGGCCGATGCGCCGATGACCTATATCTGCAAACAAAGCTCGAGTTTGAACCAAACTTGAAGTACTTACATAGACTTATTTGCTATGCACTTTGTTGGTCTAATATAATGAAAAGTAAACTATCTATTCTATATAAATACACTTTGGATAAATACGTAAAAAAATACTAATACACAAGCGCAAACAAAGACAATTACAAATCATTAATAGTTTAAAAAAATATATATTATCATGCTTATAATCATAACTAGCGTTTGCTCGCGGTTTCGCTCCCGCTAATATAGATTTGACATATCCCTGGGGAAAGGTACCTTTCTTCTAAATAACAAGTAGCCTGTGTCCTTTTGCGTCCTTTGTCCTTATTCCTTTTATACCCGGTTTCTGAGTTACTTTTAACTGTAATATATATGTTCAATAACGTTATCGGTTCGAAAACTTGTTAAATTTGGTTTCTGAAAACACAATTATACGATAAATGTCAGTTCAACTCGGTTCAAGTTGAGTGGCCAATTCTGGGCGTTTAAAATGATAAAATCAATTTTAGACACCACTTTGTAAAAAGAGCCATCTAGTGAACATCAAAGGACTAGTTATTAGTTTCACAGTTATTTAACAGATCGTTGTGTATTCAGAAATGGATTGACAGTTTATTTTAAATATAATTTTATTGCATCAATAACTATTGATAGTTTAACCGACTTCCTCAGAAATCGGGCTTTAGTCCGGTGAAGCTATAAAGGTCCATCAAGTGAATAGCGTTAGTCAGTTAGAAAAAACTCAAAAACGACAGAACGATTTTCATAGCTGTATTTTCTGGTCAAGTTTTAGTATATATTTTTTATCCCTTAGTCAATGTATACAAGTTATGAGATCGACAGGAAAATAAGTTGACACAAAATGACTACCAGTTTATATTTTTACAGTATTTCGTCTGAAATTAAATGTTGACTTATTAAAGAAGAAGATAATTCTTTAGGATCGTAATTACTAAAGAACGGCAATAACATAAATCTAGTATTTATATTTAAACCACAGAACATCGCTTTTTTGCACTACATATAAACAGAAATAACAGACAACTAAACAGAACCTTTAAAAAATCAGCAAAAGCAAATTTAATATGTGATAGAATAGATTAGAAAGCTGTGTCGCGTCGGTTTGCAAGAAAACAAATGATCTGTTAAAAATCGGCTAAGTTTGAACAGAACCCATTTTTTCAATCCAGAAAATTGATTAAAGAAATCACATTATTTTCAGCAATATCTAGCATCTACTAATATTATAAAGAGGTAAAGTGAATTTGTGTTTGTGGCGTTGTAGGGGGTAATCTCAGGAACTACTGGTCCGATTTAAATATTCTTTCAGTATTATATAGCTAATTTATCGAGTAAGGTTATAGGCTATATATCATCACGCGCAGATCAATAGGAGCGGAGCGCCAATGAAGAATGTTTCAAAATCGGGTTGTTTTCCCCCTTGACTGTTTCCTCTGCGTATTAGCGTTAGCACAAAGTAACTATTCCACGCGAACGAAGTCGCGGGCAGAGGCCAGTATTTAATAAAATGGAACTATCGGATGCGAGTTTTACTTTCACTCTACTGATTTTCTAAAGGTAATTAACTAGCTACGCCCGTAGCTCCGTTCATGTCAAGTGCAAAAAAGCGATCACTATGTTTAAAACATCAGCAAAGTGAATATAAAAGCCAATTTTAGGTTCCTATAATAATACAGAGTTATTGGTAATTCGACGTATTTTAACTCCATATTCATTATGCAAAAGTGAAGCACTTCCGAGTTATGATGTTTTTTAGCTTTTTTCAAAATAAATCAATGAAACATCAAAGATTTATTTGAAAAAAAGTATCAATCGAAATCGATTTTTTTTCTTCTGATTTATAAAAACAATTAATTGGTTTAGTTGCAAACGAATTTCCGCCTGCTTCCTTTGTGATCGTTTTTTTTTCAGTTTCTTTGAAATAAGGTCCTAGTTTTATGCATTGTTGAAGAGCTAAGAAAATAGTTCTTTTTAAAATAATCTGCAAGCCATTTTTCATAAAGTTTTTTTTTCGGTTTAAGACACGTGGAAAAAATCTCAAAAATACAGGTGGTAGAGCTACGCTGAAGCTATTACTAGTTTCAGCATGAATGGGTCGGCTCGCCCGGGGTGGTACCACCCTCTTATAGAAAATCGACGTAAAGTAACCGTACTTGTATTTTTGCGTTTCGTTCGGTCAGTAAGAGCACCGGAGGCCCACTTCCCTTTGTCCTCTCCTCTTCCTCCAAACACAAGGTGGCAACGCACTTGCGAATTTTCTGATGTTGCAAGCGTCTATGGACGGTGGTGCTCACTTAACATCAGGTGACCCAACTGTTCGTTTGCCTCCTATGATATATAAAATAAAAAAATCTCAAAAGTATATTGAAATAATATCGTTTTTAATCTCGCATTTTTTTAATTTGGAACGATAATTGTTCTTTTAATATTGATAAATAACCACTGTTTAATCGTTATTATAAATCAAAAGAAAATAAGAGATTTAAATAGATACTTTTTTTTAAATAAATTTTTGATTTTGCATTTTAGACATATTTTGAAAAAAACCTAAAAAACACGATAACTCCAAAATGTTTCACTTTTGCACAATGCAGATGGGAGGTTAAAATTATCACAAATCGTCACTCCGGTCGTACCACTCGTAGTCCAGCGAAGCTGTTAAGACTTTGCTAGTTCAATAGCGTAGTCAGTTCGAAAAAGGATCACAAATCGTCACTCCTATATCATCCCAAAACGGGAATACGTTGAATTACCAATAACCCTGTATTTTAACTTTACTTTGTTTTAAGCTTTTGACGATATTACGCGCAAGCCCGAATTTACGAATACATTCGAAACGGCCAAAACATTCACGAGGACTGTATATTGCACCCATGCCATACTGGGGTGTTACGCTAGATAAAATATTGCAGAGTTTATATAGTTGAGGGATGAGTGTGTCCCGGTCAGCGCGACAGAACTGACCTTTCATAACGGAATGAATGCTCCGTGTCAAACTATCCACACAATAAACTGATGCATATAGTATGCACGGAAAATGTATGATGATCAATTGAATTATTAAAAGCGTTAAAATCAAAATCACATTCGTATTTATAATATTAATAAGGATAATGATTATTGCGCCCATAAGTAAAACAAATGACGTTTGCGTCGATAGAAATTTATTTTGTACTTGTAAAGACAAAATTAAAAAAATAATTCACTATTACACAATCCATAACAAACCTGCGCGTAGGGTAAGCGGTTTCATGCCATGCCATAATTCCATGCCATAATTCTATGGCACAATCACACTTACACATAATGCTGTAGTCGTAATCCCCTTGAAGAAACTTTTTTTTCTTTCTTTGATTGTTTCTTTTCGTATTAACTCCTTTGTCCTCAATAGAACTCTACTACGTAGTAAAACTGTAAGGTAGACGTTATTTCTCGAACGATTCGACAAAATTAGAGACGGACTATTTTGAAAACGTCCAGTGTATTTCGTTCCCACGATCGACAATTCTTTATTTATTTGTATCCAGTTAGCATAAAGGATATAAGAATAATATATAGGAATTAAAAACTTATTAGCCGTGTATGTCTTGTATTTTAATAAATATAAACAATGTGAATTAAAACAAATAACAATTTCCAGATGATTACTTACTTTTGTAGGGTATATCGCTTTTACATCAATATAATACGGGCGATATTAAATTCTCACAATGGCGCACAGAACATAATACCTACTATAATGGATAATCTATTTCGTTGAGTGTTTATTCAAGCTTCAGTTTCTTGTCCCTACCCGATCGTATTTTCAAAAGAGCCACCTTATTTTCTTAGAAGCTACCTATTTTCTGTGAAGGAAAACAACCGAGAAAATGTCTGTCTTAGGATAACATACGAGCTTTACTTACTAAAGATAAAATATTTGCTAAGTATTAAAAGGTAAAACCGTCATTAAGGTCTATTGTCTATAGCGACTTTTTTTTTTCGAACTGACTACGCTATTGACCAAGCAAGGTCTTAACAGCTTCACCGGACTACTAAGGCGAGCGCTTAAGGCACTCAGCCGATTTTACTTTGACAACTAGCTCAAGGGTGCGCGGCACACCTCGGCTTTGGCTGTTGCCTGATACATGCAATTCGCGACCTATCTGAGCTAACCTAAGCTAAGCTAACTATTCATACATATATGAGTTGTTGAAACATATATGTGTACCAAGCATACATACCTCAACAACCCTTATATATATTTCGTATCGGATAATATTCTAAACTATTTCAGTTTGATAAGGGGAAAAAATAAAACCCTTCCACCTGCATGTGTAAGCGTGTATATGCTGATGTGTGTGGAGGTGATATGTGTAATGTTGTCGCAGTGATGTAAGATTTTGTGTCACTGTATCGCGCGAGCAGCGTACTCAAGGGCTCCACGCCGAGGGAACGGACCTAGGCTTGAGCTGCTGCCGAGGGGGGCCTAGTCTGGTATTTATAATGACATATTAGTAGAGAAAATTATAGAAATGTAACCATAATTCATAATTTTTTAAATTTCAAAATTATTGTCTTTTTTCCAAAGAATGTACTATTAATATTGACATAAAAAAACCCATGACACAGAGTCTCGAATAAAAGTAGGGTTCAAAACCGGCCGCAACAAATATACATACGTGGTTATAGTTATGCGTTAAACTTATGAATTTGCAAATTCACCCTTACTTGAATGATTTAAAGTTGTTTTTACGAGGACGCACGCGACGCGAGACTATTTGAAATGACTGCATAATCCAAATTTATGCACTCATTTTTGTGTGCCGACTGTGAGACGTTAAGTGTGCATCTTGGGTTTTTATATATCAGACTATAAGCATTACATTTGTATATTCTTCTTTATGTCGGCGGAGTGCGTGTCATTATGAATTACTTTTGGATTTATTGAAATACATAAAATATGGTAAATTGTATAGGAAAAGGAACTGCTTCTATTTTTTTATTGATTACAAAAAAGCTCGCCAATAGCTACTAGACAAAAAAGAATAAACAAAATCGCTTCAGAAACAGAGGAGAAAGATGTTCTTAACTGTTTTATCTGTCTATTTATATTTAGAAGATTATCATGAATGCCTATTTCATTGGTATTATATATAACGTATTTTAATCTAACAACAGCACAGACTAAATATCCTCTCTTATTCTTGTCTGCATCGTACCTAAGTACATCCGACATAATATATTTTCTCCTTTCACTCTTCGTTATTAAGTGTCATCTCAGTATTCACATCGATTTCAAATTAGATTGTTTTTTTGTGTTAGCGGTCTCAATTTGAAATGTTTAATTTAATTTTTCTTTGTTTTAATGATATATCTTTGTCTTCTTATTTTATACATGCTGTGTTCACATTTAGTAGAGTCCGTCTCCATTTCTGTTCATTGAACTCAGTCTTGTCAATATTTTATCACAATTAATAAGAACTTTAAGACAAGATTAAAGAACGGATATAAAAGCAACTATAGGTAGCAAGAAGAACGTATGGACGGTTTGTATGTGCAGTCATTAGAAAAATTAAATTAAACATTTCAAATTGAGACCGCTAACACAAAAAACAATCTAATTTGAAACGTAAACTATTACATAAAGAAAGTATGCGATACAAAGGGCATATTTCTATGAGGAAACAATAAATTAATAACTATGAGATTACATCTGTAAAAATTTACTAGAACTTGTTAGATTAATTATTAATATTATAAGCACAATTACAAGTTTATTCTCATTTCC
>MU161366.1:13263-43838 GCA_015888305.1 Antheraea pernyi | reverse complement strand
GGCTATGTACTATGTGGTTACTGTGGCTAAGTACTATGTGGTTACTGTGGCTATATACTATGTGGTTACTGTGGCTATGTACTATGTGGTTACTGTGGCTATGTACTATGTGGTTACTGTGGCTATGTACTATGTGGTTACTGTGGCTATGTACTATGTGGTTACTGTGGCTATGTACTATGTGGTTACTGTGGCTATGTACTATGTGGTTACTGTGGCTATGTACTATGTGGTTACTGTGGCTATGTACTATGTGGTTACTGTGGCTATGTACTATGTGGTTACTGTGGCTATGTACTATGTGGTTACTGTGGCTATGTACTATGTGGTTACTGTGGCTATGTACTATGTGGTTACTGTGGCTATGTACTATGTGGTTACTGTGGCTATGTACTATGTGGTTACTGTGGCTATGTACTATGTGGTTACTGTGGCTATGTACTATGTGGTTACTGTGGCTATGTACTATGTGGTTACTGTGGCTATGTACTATGTGGTTACTGTGGCTATGTACTATGTGGTTACTGTGGCTATGTACTATGTGGTTACTGTGGCTATGTACTATGTGGTTACTGTGGCTATGTACTATGTGGTTACTGTGGCTATGTACTATGTGGTTACTGTGGCTATGTACTATGTGGTTACTGTGGCTATGTACTATGTGGTTACTGTGGCTATGTACTATGTGGTTACTGTGGCTATGTACTATGTGGTTACTGTGGCTATGTACTATGTGGTTACTGTGGCTATGTACTATGTGGTTACTGTGGCTATGTACTATGTATAGCTTAAATAACATTAATTTGTTCATACTTTATTATTTATGTGTTACTTAAACTATTTTGTGGAATTATGTATAAATAGTAATCGCTTTGACTTATATAGATGGGCCTTTAAAAGGCAAGATGTCTGTGATATCTACGCACTTCTTATATAACAAGTATTGTAAGGCGAAGCTCTGGCCAAATAAATAGTGACAGTATCAACGAAGTGTTTATTGCCATTCCTGACTGCATCGACACTATACGTGATTAGTCTAATAAGTGATTAACTAGCCAATGGCCGGTTTCTGAGACACTCGGGTAAACTACCAATAGTTATTGACTCAACAAAGTTATCCATAAGATAAACTGTCAAATGGTCCGTTGAATTTTATTGACATTTACCGTATGATTGTGTGTTCAGAAACGTAATTAGACAAGTTATCGAACCGATAACGCTATTGAACAGATAAACTACAGTTAAAGTACCTCAGAAACCGTGCATAAGTCCGTGACTTGACCACGTCGGTTATTATTAATTAAGCATATATTATACAGAAAACAATTCCAAATACATATAACATTCAAAATTTTCATTCTAATCTATTCAAGTTCACCATAGAATGCTTTTAAAAATATAGGTTGTCTCTCATGTAAAGTTTTCTAAATGTGACTTAACCAGTTTTCCCTTAATCTCTATAGAGTACTATAATTAATTAATTCATTTATACTAATATTATAAGGAGGTAAAGTTTGGTGAGGTTGTACAGGGTAATATCTTGACCTACTAAACCGATTTTGAAAATTCTTTTACTAATAGATAGCCACGTTGTTTGTGAGTATCATAGGCTATATATTAACCTGAAAAATGAGAAGACTTTTTTGTGGTAGACGGATTTGCAAAGTAAGTCGGAGAAAAAATGGTCGAACGAAAACGTTTCTTATGAACGCTGCCTCGGCGTCGCGTCAGTCGCTGTGGGTGAAGGGGCGTGGCCTATTACGTCTACGAGGTATGTAGCTCCTTATCAATGGACGTTGACGAAATTGAAATTTCTGAAAAGCAATACGCACACTTTGACATTTTTGAAATAAAAAGTTCTTATAGAGCTCCTTTTTACTTTATAATTTTCATTCCATAATAAGTTATTTTGAGAACTTATTTCTATTTTATTGTTACCTTAAAAAGTTTCATGAAATAAATCATAGCACTCAGTACTAAACGACTTACACTCATAATTTCATCACTAGTAATTTTTTTTATCGCCCAACGAAGTGAGCACAGTTTTTCTTAATAAAAATGTTAATCTCGACTCTGCGTTAGTGTAGGTATAAATATCTAAAATACTCCATTTTAATTCATAAAGAACTGTCAAAACAAATTAAACGCTAAAAGAAGGTTAATTTTAATTCATAGTTAGATTAATATAATAATAGCTTTATCAAAGGTTTTTACCCCCCTTAAAAAGTTACTACCTCACCAGGTGCCGCAGTCATTGAAGGCAATGTTCATTATTAAGGCGGGCTATTACGAGTTCAACTTCTACACATGACGAACTTAGAAAGACCTTCTTAAGATTATTTATACCTACCAAAATAACTGAATGCAGTATTATGCTTAAGATATTTTCAAAGAATTTTCCTTTGAAATATAATTGCTTTACATTTTGTACCGCAGCATGCATACTATGATACTGGCAGGTAAATTCTTGCTAGAGAGACGAGTTCTAACTAGTGTTGCCAAGATCTTTGTGGTTTAATGTTTCTCAGAATAAACCATTAAATCAAAGTAATATTATTATACACTGTAAAAAACACATTGTTGCGACGAAACCAACTAACCAAATGACCTCCCCTAGTTTGTCAAGGTAGTCTTGTATCGTCCTGAATTCGTTGGCATCCGCAGGGATGAAACGGATGCTTTGTCTGTAGGGCGGGCGTTAGGTCGCGTTCAAGCGTGGCCGACAGCTGTTGGAAGTGCTGCACCCAGTTGGGCAGCTTCTCCATAATAATCGGTGGATATCGCGGTTCCTTCACGTAAATCGGCGCGGGCGTCTGCTTTGATAAGCTGTTCGTGGAGGTGGTGGCAGCACTGTCGCTATGTGCAGTCGCATTAGAGTTCCGTGGTCGGACACTCCACGGCACCAGTGCAGGTACACGCGCGCTGCCGGTGTTGACATCACGTTTGTTGGTCGCTGTTGCGCGGCTACAGCCCAATGAACCGAGACAGGGTGTGCAAGTCACCCTCATACACCCCGAGCGGAGTAGGTGCTTCGACAGATGGCCGCACTCGCGGGTCGAAGGGCGGGGATCGCGACGTTTGCACACTCGATGTGAGGTGTCCAGGATGCGTTGCGGTAGTCGTCGGTCGAGCAATGGCGGGTTCCGTAGGCAAGCAGGTTGGTCCTCTTGATGACGTGGCAGTATAGTTGGCCCTGAGAAGGACCTTTGTTAGTACATTGACTCGCCAGAATCGACGAGGTGACGCTAGCGGTAGCTAGCGCGTGGTTCACTCGAACGACCTCGTACGCAGGACGACGGGGCGATCCACCGATCGGGGTGTGTTGGCACGCATTATATATTTACGTTTCCGAACGCACAAGCTACCCTCCCGCCCACCTCTTTCCCTTCTTTCCCTTCCTTCCTTTCCAATAACTTTCACCGCCATCTTGATCGCGCATGCAACGAAACGACACATCGCATACACTTACGCCAAATTACTGGAGTCACCGGTAATTTACAATGTGAACTTTAGTGTAAAAACTTTGTTGACGCTGAAACACAACATAGTGTCGTGAATATATGTATAGGTATATGGCCGCGAGTGAAGTTCACATATACAAAACCGCATCATCCTTACCGGTGAGCCCGCAATTTTCTTTTCTACCGCAACCCTCAACTAGCACCTTCACACAACGTCACAGCATGAAAGTTTCAATTTGAAAGTTTTGTTTCATTAAATGGTTATTCATTGCGATTTTATTGTATTCGTTGTAACTAATATTATGCAATTGAATATGAGTTTGTTTGTTACGCTTTCATTCCTTAACTACTGAACCGTACGTCCTATAATTTATAACATGTTGTCATATAAAAACCCAAGACACATAGTCTCGAATAAAAGTAGCGCCCAAAACCATCCCGCAAAAGCTCCCCAATATACATACGTGGATATAGTTAGGCGATAAACTTATGATTTTGCAAATTTAACCTTACCTGAATGATTTAAAGTTGTTTTTACAAGAACGCAAGCGACGCGAGACTATTTGAAATGAGTGCATAACCTCATTTTTGTGTACCGGCTGTGAGACGTTAAGTGTATATTTTGGGTTTTTGTATATCAATGCATGTTGTCAAGATAAAAACCCAAGACACATAGTCTCGAATAAAAGTAGCGCCCAAAACCGTCCCGCAAAAGCTCCCCAATATACATACGTGGATATAGTTAGGCGATAAACTTATGATTTTGCAAATTTAACCTTACCTGAATGATTTAAAGTTGTTTTTACAAGAACGCAAGCGACGCGAGACTATTTGAAATGAGTGCATAATCTCATTTTTGTGTACCGGCTGTGAGACGTTAAGTGTATATTTTGGGTTTTTGTATATCAATGCATGTTGTCAAGATAAAAAAATGGTACCTTTTAATCAGGAAAAAAGATCCCGAGGGATAAGTCAAGAGTATATTAACGCGAGCGATTCCGCGGGCAATAGCTAGTTTTAGTATAACTTGCCACTAGGTGGCGCTGCTACTATTCTTTTAACTCTTATACTGAATATTTACACATAATATATTTTTCTATAACTCAACTATTTAATAGAACAAATTAAACAATAATAAACCCATGTGAAGCCACGGACATAGCTAGTATACTTTAAAGGTATTGGAAATAGGCTATCATGTAGGCTGTAAGTGCCCGTATCGAGACCGATAAAACCTGAATCTAAACCGGAAGTAGGACCTGAGCCAAATGCGACGCTCTCGCTGTCGCTACACTAAAAGCTATAATATTTGTATATACTTGCTGAGCCGGCCACGAGTATATGGCTCAGTTATTATATGAATTAAAATTATGATTAAGTATTTGCTATCGGGTAATGAGTCTGCCTATAAAAAGTCGGGGTAAAAAACGGAAAATTAAAATTCGATTGTGATTAAAGTATGTCCAAGATAAAGCGAAGTACAAATCAACATAAAATTTCCAACTTAACATTTTATTAGTAAGCACTCTAAATACTTTTAATGGTCGATAGATATAAGAGTAGAGGAAGACCGAAAAGGTATGGATGGATAAAATCGGCTGAGTGCCATAAACGCTCGCCTTAGTAGTCCGCTGAAGCTGTTAAGACCTTGCTAGTTCAATAGTATAGTCATTTCGAAAAAACAAAAGTATCGCTGGTTTGCGTGAAAAATGATATGGGTGTAAAGGTGTGAGAGTGGAAAAGGAAAACATGTTGTGCCGACCCTGCTTAAATGGGATAAAGCTAAGAAGATGATGATGACTCTGAATAATTTTAATTATAATAATTCAAAATAAAAGATCGAAATTGAAAATCAAAACTTGGCGCCATCTATGAGACATAAATAACAATCGGCCCTACAGTTTTCCCTCAACAGGTTAATTTAAAGCGCCATCTATTCGAGACTGATGAAACACAATTAATAACATTTATAATCATTTAATTTGTAATAAAAAAATACTGAGCCCATTAATCGAAATATTAATTATCCTATCTCTCAAGTTGTTCGAATTATACATAAATGCCAACTTTCATGAAGATCGGTAGAGTAGTTTCGGAGTTCATCATGGGCAAACATCATGACACCGGATTTTTATATATTTAGATGATAATATTAAAGCTTAATAAGAAGCCTAAAAGGTGTTAAAGTTAAATAACTATTAATCGCCATTTATTAGGTCGTAGGATCATGACTATTGTATCTAGGCGTAACAAACAACATAGTGGTACATTCAATATCCATTCGGTATGGTAGAAATCTGTACCCTACTCGAGCGCAACCCCAATACATATAGCTATAAATACGCTACGTTAGACCTTTCTTAGTTAGTTGCATTATATAAAAAACTGAGCCGTCACGGGACGCCTGACAGAAGTGAAACATCGAAATTGTTTTGTATAAGTTATATGCCTAAAAGAACAAATTACGACAGGAATCAGTTATGGCATAATGAAAAAATAAAGCATTACAAATTTGTTCCATAAAATAATTACTGTTTAATAAATAGAAAAATACAAACAAATATATAAACAGTGTTTATATATTTTATTACATAAATATTCATTTTTATTAAATAGAAAAAATCAACAAGGCGCAAACGCGGTGTGTTGGCGGCATTTATCAAAGAGCGCTTGGTCGTCGGCGCGTGCCGCGTAACACTAATATAACGAGTGGCCGACAAAACAATTTGAATCTTATGTTTATACGGATAGGGCTGCAAATGTTTTGAGTATTTAAAAAGTAGTTAAATCAGAAGGTTGCGTGTTCAAATCATGTCAGGGTCACTAATTTTGGGGCGTGATCAATATGATATAAATGTATGATAAATTAAACACTTTTGTAATCGAAACCTTTAATTATGGACTTGTATCTTGAGGAAAAATATATATCCATCTGTCATCGAATATGTCGTTCGCTTTCAAAAAGGCCAGTGTGCATAGACAATTTTTAATGGCCAGCACGCTACACCTATTTCGTTAATATTTCAAAGTTCGTGTTTTGCGTCGCCACGTCGCGCTAAGCCAAAGTCAGGTTAACCCGCGCCTATAGATGTTTCACATAAAAAAAACAATTGAAGATTAAGTCTAAAAGCATCTACAGTTACCACAGAGTAATAACGTCTAGTCGTGAGTTGTCATGATTCTGTTCTTCCGCTCTTATGTTTTTACATTTTAAGCATACTGTTTTTTACGTGGGGAAATCCCTTATGGATACACCACCCTCCCGGGAGAGAGGGTGGGTTATGTCCGTCTCGCACGGACTAAAACCCCACGGTGTACGTCTACCGCTAAGTTGGGGCGGCACGAGATCTCTATAGACTTCATCGTGCCGCCCCAGCGGTTGGCCCAGCAGCGATATTGTTGCCGCCGGACCTCGTCCTGTTAGGAGACAGCCGGGTACACACCGGCCGCCTCCTCCGTCCGCCGGACCTGCGCAATAGGAAGATGGGCCCCCCGACCCATCTTCTCTAGGTCCAGCTACGGTGGGAGGAGGCGGTCAAACTGCCGCCTCCTCCTGCCCATCCTCCGTTGGCGGAGAGGGTCACTTTGAGGATCCCGCTCACGGACCCTCTCCGCCGCCTCCTTCTGCGAGACGACTTCCTCGCAGAAGGAGGCCATTGCATTCCAGTTATCCTCACTACCGAGCATGGCCGCAACCACGCTCGGCAGTGAGAGGTCTTGCCCTACCGCCGCAGCCAGAGTGCGACGTTGCTCCTCCCACGCAGCACACTCAGACAGAGTGTGCTGCGCGGTGTCCGGGTCAATGCCGCACTGATGGCATACGGCGGTCGGCTCCCTGCGTGCTATCCGGTGCAGGTAGAGCATACTGTACTCCTGATAGATCCATATCGAGTCATAAAAGAGTCTCCTCAGACGTACATACGTCATTTATGTACATGTCTCTGATATGATTTATAAATGAAAAGTTGCGAAGTAACATCAAACAAATTCTTTACGATGGATCTCCTCAAAATAACACTTTCATCAATCAAACACAGTGATACGTCTTATTTGAAGGGCGAAATATATAATTCTGTAATTTATTTCAGTAGTGTGCACAATCTTTATACGATACTCAGCTGTAGAGTATCTGGATTCGGTTCAGATATCCTTAAAGAGATTAGGCGTAAATACAATGTGAATGCTTTGTATAGCTGCCTGACTGAGTTTATAGTTTTTGCGAGCATGTCCCATTATGTAATTGTTTACATAAAGGTGAGGTACGATATATCGCGATTTTTTTTTCGAACTAACCATGCTATTGACCTACCAAGGTCTTTGTTTACATAAAGGTGAGGTACGATATATCGCGATTTTTTTTTCGAATTAACCATGCTATTGACCTACCAAGGTCTTAACAGCTTCACCGGACTACTAAGGCTAGCGTTTAAGGCACTCAGCTGACTTTATTTGACAACTAGCTCAAGGGTGCACGGGACACCTCGGCTTGAGCTGTTGCCTGATGCATGCAATTCATATGTGCTATGACTGGGTGGAACCCCTCTCCTCGTTGCCCGGCAGATCATTCGCCCGTCGCCGTTCACGTAAGCGATCTCCCTATCTTCAAGGTATGCCTCCAACAGCCTCCGCAGATACGGGGGCACTCCGAAATATCGGGGTGCCTCCCATATGATTCCATGCGGCAGGTTGTTGAAGGCGTAGGCGATGTCACAGGCTACCTCCGCAGACAGTGACTTGAGAAGGCACAGGGCGTCCACAGTGGAACGCCCCGTCTGGAAGCCGAACTGCGCGTCCGATAAATTTGGCCCCGATCCCTCCAGGGGCTGGACGAGACAACCCTCTCTAACGCCTTCCCGGCGTCGTCGCTATTCAAGTTACTGCCATCAAACCATGGTATATGGGGCGGCTCGCTTTGAAGCGCTTATACCAGATGCCTTTATCTTTTGATCGTTCGTCAAAATGTTCTTTCCATTTTATAAATCTCTTGCAAAATGGTCCGCCTATTTATTTATTGCCTTTCACTCCTATATGTGATGCAACCCATTGCAACTTCAGAACTATTCCCTTTTCTGCCAATTCGATCACTTCACGTAATATAGCATAAGCTGATGAATAATACATATTATTTTACTCTTCTGTTAGGCAACCGATTTTTTTTTGTTTAGTAACCATTAGCAAGCTATAATGTTATGAATAAAAAAATGCAAACATTTTTTTTCCTTACCATCGACGAGCCACAGTTTTTATTTATAAGTCTGCCTATTCGTCATACTTCTGATCCAGACGTCTACAATATTTGTACACTCTATTAAAAGAAACCGTAATTACAGTGAAATAAATTTGATCGAATTTTGACTATTTATTATTTTTATCCGCTGTAACTCGGTCTCAGCTCTAACCCAGTTTAAAATACAGAGAGAATACGGTTACTTAATCGCTGAAATTACAACCATACACTAAAGCTTCCATTACACCGGGCAATCCGAAATATGGTTTTGGTTTAATTCCACCAAGTTTGGTCATAATTAGTATTGGAAAATTGTAATATGTTTTGTTACGATCAATATTACTGACAGCATTGAGTTTATACGATAGAACCTCTGTAAATAGAACCGCAATAAGTCGAAAACTTTTGCAACTCGAAAGAAATCCTTATTCCCTTTTTTTAAAGTCTCAATACCTCCATCCTCAAATTTTGAACCTTCGACCAGTCGAAATAATCAGTATCTCTCTGTAAAGTATTCCAGTACTCATTCCATTTTAAGTAATATTCAATTTTAATGAATACTAGCCTTTTGTTAAACCAAAATGTACACATATATACAAAGTATACATATAAGTCACGGAAAGCGTACGGTGACGATGACACGAGTTCGATGATTGTTGTTTACCCACAAAAGTGATCAGCGCACCTAAAGAAGTTATCACTTCAAAAAAAAACCTTGACCACATCTGAGGGATTGAACCAATGCTTGAGAAGTTAACTAGCATTTATGGCTATAAATCCTATCCAATCCTAGTTCAAGGCTTGGCTAGGTGGGTAGAGATAACTGAACTGAAGCCATTACTGGTTTCAGCACGAATGGGACGGCTTGCCCAGGGTAGTAACACCCTCTCGCAGAAAACCGACGTGAAGTAACAGTGCTTGCACTGTTGCGTTTCGTTCGGTCAGTGAGAGCGCCGGAGGCCCACCTTCCTTCTCCCCCTTTCCCACTGCCTTTCCCCAAACACAGGGTGGCAACG
The DNA here is from genome assembly GCA_015888305.1 of Antheraea pernyi. NCBI lineage: Eukaryota > Metazoa > Arthropoda > Insecta > Lepidoptera > Saturniidae > Antheraea > Antheraea pernyi. The sequence continues at coordinate 34,134 of MU161366.1, read as the reverse complement.
CATTTGCGACTCTTCTGGTGTTGCAAATGTCTATGGACGGTGGTGATCACGTAATATCAAGCGACCCCGTTCGTTTGGCTCCTATGATATATAAAAAAAAATAACTATTAATCGCCATTTATTAGGTCGTAGGATCATGACTATTGTATCTAGGCGTAACAAACAACATAGTGGTACATTCAATATCCATTCGGTATGGTAGAAATCTGTACCCTACTCGAGCGCAACCCCAATACATATAGCTATAAATACGCTACGTTAGACCTTTCTTAGTTAGTTGCATTATATAAAAAACTGAGCCGTCACGGGTCGCCTGACAGAAGTGAAACATCGAAATTGTTTTGTATAAGTTATATGCCTAAAAGAACAAATTACGACAGGAATCAGTTATGGCATAATGAAAAAATAAAGCATTACAAATTTGTTCCATAAAATAATTACTGTTTAATAAATAGAAAAATACAAACAAATATATAAACAGTGTTTATATATTTTATTACATAAATATTCATTTTTATTAAATACAAAAAATCAACAAGGCGCAAACGCGGTGTGTTTGGCGGCATTTATCAAAGAGCGCTTGGTCGTCGGTGCGTGCCGCGTAACACTAGTATAACGAGTGGCCGACAAAACAATTTGAATCTTATGTTTATACGGATAGGGCTGCAAATGTTTTGAGTATTTAAAAAGTAGTTAAAGTTAAAGTAGTTAAATCAGAAGGTTGCGTGTTCAAATTACGTCGGGGTCACCAATTTTGGGGCGTGTTCAATATGGTATAAATGTATGATAAATTAAACACTGATTTTGTAATCGATACTTTTAATTATGGACTTATATCTTGAGGAAAAATATATATCCGTCTGTCATCGAATATGTCGTTCGCTTTCAAAAAGGCCAGTGTGCATAGACAATTTTTAATGGCCAGCACGCTACACCTATCTCGTTAATATTTCAAAGTTCGTGTTTTGCATCGCCACATCGCGCTAAGCCAAAATCAGACTAACAGGCGCCTATAGATGTTTCACATAAAAACACAATTGAAGATTAAGTCTAAAAACCTCTACAGTTACCACAGAGTAATAACGTCTAGTCGTGAGTTGTCATAACTCTGTTCTTCCGCTCTTATGTTTTTACATTTTAAGCATACTGTACTCCTGATAGATTCATATCGAGTCATAAAAGAGTCTCCTCAGACGTACATACGTCATTTATGTACATGTCTCTGATATGATTTATAAATGAAAACGGACCAAAGTAATATGCAAATACTTTATTGGAAGTTGCGAAGTAACATCAAACAAATTCTTTACGATGGATCTCCTCAAAATAACACTTTCATCAATCAAACACAGTGATACGTCTTATTTGAAGGGCGAAATATATAATTCTGTAATTTATTTCAGTAGTGTGCACAATCTTTATACGATACTCAGCTGTAGAGTATCTGGATTCGGTTCAGATATCCTTAAAGAGATTAGGCGTAAATACAATGTGAATGCTTTGTATAGCTGCCTGACTGAGTTTATAGTTTTTGCGAGCATGTCCCATTATGTAATTGTTTACATAAAGGTGAGGTACGATATATCGCGATTTTTTTTTCGAATTAACCATGCTATTGACCTACCAAGGTCTTAACAGCTTCACCGGACTACTAAGGCTAGCGTTTAAGGCACTCAGCTGACTTTATTTGACAACTAGCTCAAGGGTGCACGGCACACCTCGGCTTGAGCTGTTGCCTGATGCATGCAATTCATATGGGCTATGACTGGGTGGAACCCCTCTCCTCGTTGCCCGGCAGATCATTCGCCCGTCGCCGTTCACGTAGGCGATCTCCCTATCTTCAAGGTATGACTCCAACAGCCTCCGCAGATACGGGGGCACTCCGAAATATCTACGTCATTTATGTACATGTCTCTGATATGATTTATAAATGAAAAGTAATATGCAAATACTTTGTTGGGAGTTGCGAAGTAACATCAAACAAATTCTTTACGATGGATCTCCTCAAAATAACACTTTCATCAATCAAACACAGTGATACGTCTTATTTGAAGGGCGAAATATATAATTCTGTAATTTATTTCAGTAGTGTGCACAATCTTTATACGATACTCAGCTGTAGAGTATCTGGATTCTGTTCAGATATCCTTAAAGAGATTAGGCGTAAATACAATGTGAATGCTTTGTATAGCTGCCTGACTGAGTTTATAGTTTTTGCGAGCATGTCCCATTATGTAATTGTTTACATAAAGGTGAGGTACGATATATCGCGATTTTTTTTTCGAATTAACCATGCTATTGACCTACCAAGGTCTTAACAGCTTCACCGGACTACTAAGGCTAGCGTTTAAGGCACTCAGCTGACTTTATTTGACAACTAGCTCAAGGGTGCACGGGACACCTCGGCTTGAGCTGTTGCCTGATGCATGCAATTCATATGTGCTATGACTGGGTGGAACCCCTCTCCTCGTTGCCCGGCAGATCATTCGCCCGTCGCCGTTCACGTAAGCGATCTCCCTATCTTCAAGGTATGCCTCCAACAGCCTCCGCAGATACGGGGGCACTCCGAAATATCGGGGTGCCTCCCATATGATTCCATGCGGCAGGTTGTTGAAGGCGTAGGCGATGTCACAGGCTACCTCCGCAGACAGTGACTTGAGAAGGCACAGGGCGTCCACAGTGGAACGCCCCGTCTGGAAGCCGAACTGCGCGTCCGATAAATTTGGCCCCGATCCCTCCAGGGGCTGGACGAGACAACCCTCTCTAATGCCTTCCCGGCGTCGTCGCTATTCAAGTTACTGCCATCAAACCATGGTATATGGGGCGGCTCGCTTTGAAGCGCTTATACCAGATGCCTTTATCTTTTGATCGTTCGTCAAAATGTTCTTTCCATTTTATAAATCTCTTGCAAAATGGTCCGCCTATTTATTTATTGCCTTTCACTCCTATATGTGATGCAACCCATTGCAACTTCAGAACTATTCCCTTTTCTGCCAATTCGATCACTTCACGTAATATAGCATAAGCTGATGAATAATACATATTATTTTACTCTTCTGTTAGGCAACCGATTTTTTTTTGTTTAGTAACCATTAGCAAGCTATAATGTTATGAATAAAAAAATGCAAACATTTTTTTTCCTTACCATCGACGAGCCACAGTTTTTATTTATAAGTCTGCCTATTCGTCATACTTCTGATACAGACGTCTACAATATTTGTACACTCTATTAAAATAAACCGTGATTATATTGAAATAAAAAAAGCAATGACTTTTTATCGAATTTTGACGATTTATTATTATTTAATCCGCTGTAACCCGGTCCAAGCTCTAACCCAGTTTCAAATACAGAGAGAATACGGTTACTTAATCGCTGAAATTATAACCATACACTAAAGCTTCCATTACACCGGGCAATCCGAAATATGGTTTTGGTTTAATTCCACCAAGTTTGGTCATAATTAGTATTGGAAAATTGTAATATGTTTTGTTACGATCAATATTACTGACAGCATTGAGTTTATACAATAGAACCTCTGTAAATAGAACCGCAATAAGTCCAAAACTTTTGCAACTCGAAAGAAATCCTTATTCCCTTTTTTTAAAGTCTCAATACCTCCATCCTCAAATTTTGAACCTTCGACCAGTCGAAATAATCAGTATCTCTCTGTAAAGTATTCCAGTACTCATTCCATTTTAAGTAATATTCAATTTTAATGAATACTAGCCTTTTGTTAAACCAAAATGTACACATATATACAAAGTATACATATAAGTCACGGAAAGCGTACGGTGACGATGACACGAGTTCGATGATTGTTGTTTACCCACAAAAGTGATCAGCGCACCTAAAGAAGTTATCACTTCAAAAAAAAACCTTGACCACATCTGAGGGATTGAACCAATGCTTGAGAAGTTAACTAGCATTTATGGCTATAAATCCTATCCAATCCTAGTTCAAGGCTTGGCTAGGTGGGTAGAGATAACTGAACTGAAGCCATTACTGGTTTCAGCACGAATGGGACGGCTTGCCCAGGGTAGTAACACCCTCTCGCAGAAAACCGACGTGAAGTAACAGTGCTTGCACTGTTGCGTTTCGTTCGGTCAGTGAGAGCGCCGGAGGCCCACCTTCCTTCTCCCCCTTTCCCACTGCCTTTCCCCAAACACAGGGCGGCAACGCACTTGCGACTCTTCTGGTGTTGCAAATGTCTATGGACGGTGGTGATCACGTAATATCAAGCGACCCCGTTCGTTTGGCTCCTATGATATATAAAAAAAAGATAAGAGGTGAGATTGTGGTCTCATGCCATGTTAAACACGTTAAGCATGGAGAGACTGGCTCTCGAGTACAACTGCCGAAACATTCCCATAGTTGCTTGGCGACAGATTTTCAACATGTGGATGGTAGTTAGCAAGGTGGACTTAGAAAAACCCTATCATCATATTTTCATCATAACGTTGCCCTTCATCGAAAACTCATTCTATGGATTCGAACCCTAGGTCGATTGACGTGGTGTCCGAAGTTGCTAACCACAATGCTATCATCGCCTTGAATTCTATAACTAAATTGACTAAAATTATTAAACAAATGAATATTTCAGTGTTTTTCAGTTTTTTTATTTTCCCTTATTAATAATTCTATTTGCTAATTCAAAGCTTTTATACAGAAAGAGTCACTATACACTGTCAAGTTATGAATGATAAAAGGCTTGAAGTTTTCGCCTCAATTAAAACTGACCGACAAGGGTAGAGCTGATTTTGGCGACTGACCTATCACATTTTGAGTAGTTAATATATTGAGTTTGAGCGTAAACATCATTCTGTAGGGTATATTGGTTGTGTTATATAGTACTAGCTATTACTCGCGACTTTACGTGTTTGTGTAGATTTGGCGTTTCCCCTAGGAGCAGTACTGTTTTTCAGGATAGACCGTACCCTATGTTCCTCACTGCACTCCTGAGAACGTATATGCAAAACTTCACGATGGTTAGTTCAGTAGTTAAGGTATAAAAGCCTAACAAACTAACAAAGGCACGCTCGCATTTATTTATTTAGTTAGGCTTTTAGCAATCTCGGCAGACGTTGTGATGTTTTGAAAATTAAAAAAAAAATCGAATTATTCCGTAGTAAACACGTAACAGTCAATTTTAGCAGGCCATGAAACGCTACAAGCTCTCTCCGAATTACATCACGATTCGACGATACAGATCAGTCGTCATTTCATAATATAAACAATCAATAATTCAACACCGAAGTTTGATTTATTTCCGGGCCACTTAAAGCTGTAATAAAATATCAATGAAATATATTTTTGACCTCAGTGTCACTCTGTTTTCAATTTAAATCACTGATAGTTTACAGTTTATTGATTGATGCCAAAGGTACAAGGATACTACGAAATTGATGGAAGGTTCGAGTAAACCAACCGACCTATCGCTGAAATTTAAAATGCTTACACAATTAATTTACTACCATACCACATCCATGACCTTTGACTACATGTAGCTAATTAGCTATATACCTTAATCGTTTTAATATTATTGAGGATAAGACCTTTTTTACATGGGGTGATTCCTAACGGATACCCATACCGCTGGGCAGCTGAGAATGGATTATGCCCGATTTGCAAGGACTAAAACCTCATGGTGCCCTCATACACCTTTTAAGCAGGGGAGCAGGGACTGCCGAGATCGGTACTACATCTGCTCCACTGACAGCTGTTAGCCCTCCGAGGTGCCTCGACTGCGGTCTGACAGGTCAAAGATGGTATCCTCAAAGGGGGAATGAGTGTTGATCCCCCTTCCTGAACTGTGGGAGTCGAATCGGCACAATGCGCCTCTACCATACGAGCCTGTACAGTAAACTGCCAGGGTAACGGACATGCCCGTGTACATCGCCCTCTGGCCTATCAACGGCAGCCGGAGGTCAACACGGTTGGTGTTGGTGTTCCGTTGCCGCCGTGTAAGTCGACGATAAGACCTGCCCTTGCAATAAAACATTTGTGCAAAACTTTAAACGTCTGCTTCAAGAATGCGCCAGTTTTAGTACGAAGAAACTAAGGCATATAATGCTTTGTAGTCTTGTATTTTGTAGTGCATCTTCGTGTCTCTATAATCTTTTAGGTTTGTTGTAGAAGGAGTCAGCTATCAATTCGTTTGATAATTTTGAAAAGCATGTTTCAAGCAAATTGCGACGACTCGGACTTGCATTTCAATCATGACTGACAAATCTTTGTGTCCTTATTTTATACTGATGCAACGTCGGAAAGAGAAGTGACTCGTATCAGATTGCGAATACCCTTCTCTCCCTTTATATTGCTAATACAGAATATATATGTGCCAAAACAGCTAAATTGAAAAAAGCTATGTAACTAAAAAAAAATTTGTAGGTGGTAGAGCCCCGCTGAAACTATCATTGGTTTCAGCATGAATGGGTCGGCTCGCTCGGGGTAGTACTACCCGACCGACAGAAACACCGACGCGAAGTAACAGTGCTTGCATTGTTGCGTATCGTTCGGTCAGTGAGAGCGCCGGAGGCCCACCTCCCCTCCCCTTCCCCTTCCTGGCAACGCACTTGTGACTCCCCTGGTGTCACTTACATCAGGTGACCCACATGCTCGTTATCCTCCTATGATAAAAAAAAAAAACAAAATAGTAATAACCCCCTATTATAATCGAGATTCTGACCGGAATTTCTCGAAGATGGTGATATTTGAACGATAATAATAAAGACGTTCTTAGTATCTTATTCTGATTTTAAATGTGCTATTAGTGTATGGGAATATACAGCGTTCCAAACTCAATGAGATCATAATATGGAGGTAAAGCTTCTCCTATTACCTATCTGGCTGACTAACCAGACCAGATTCAAATTAAAATACCTTTGGTATATTTTTGAAGATTCAATAGAATATTATGGACAAGGTCTAAACTTATAAGAAATAGTAAACTATCTATACAAATAATAAGAATGTAAATGTAATGTGTCTGTACCTTTCGATTATCGTGAAAAAAAAATTGTTGCAGGTGTCTAGGAATAAGTGATAGAATACATTTCAATAATTCTTAGAAATGTCTGTCTGCCTGTCTGTTTGTATAAACACGCATCGGCGTAACAACGAGAGAAAAGTAGACAAGTAAATGGACTTAATACATTGACATGACATACAGATGACTTTATTAATCGCTGTTTTTTATTACATAAGCTTCCAAGCAGTTATAAATAATTGTCTTATTTATCCTAAATTATTTGGTACAAAATTTCTTGAAACGAAGATTTGTATAAGCAGAATATTAAGAAATCTGTTTTGTAAAGTTTAATTTAATTATTAGTAGATTAGTTTATTTTGCAGAGAGGATACACCGCATAAGTAATCACAGATTCTCAAGATTCATAGTCTTTCATTACGGGCAGTTAGAAGTAAATTCCTCGCTATATGTAATTGATATTTTTTTTTATAATAGCCCGGCAATATGACTCCACCATGCCTGATGGTAAGCACAGTACAGTCCAAAAACAATGGCGACCACCGACTGACACACTATCCATTGCTGGTTGCCGCTGTCATGTCGGCCTGCAAAAAGCTGGATATGCACAGGCTGATCCCGAAACGCGACCCACAGAAGCGAATCACTTGACGGGCTTTTTCGCCGTATACATGGTGGTTGCGAACCAGTCAGACTGTAAAAAAGGGTGCACAACGTGCAGGTGAGGTTGGATTGGGTGTCTCAAGTCTTATGATGTTATTCGACACCCCTTACACCCCCCTACCACCCCGCTTTCGCCATTGCCTCGTTCTTTATTCAGCCGGGTGCACCACGTGCAGGTGAGGTTGGTTCGGGTGTCACAAGGCTTATGATGTTATTCGACACCCCTTACACCCCAAAATCATCAACCATTTTGGTTTATCAATCAGTTCCATTCTTTAAAGCTATACTTACATATCATAACTTATTCGTGGTAGAGCCACCCTGAAGCTGAACTGGTTTGAATGGGTCGGCTCGCCCAGGGTAGTACCACACTCTCACAGATATTCCGACATCAAGTAACAGTGCTGGCATTGTTGCGCTTCGTTCGGTCAGTGAGAGCGGCGGAATCCCACCTCCTCTCCCCCTTCCACCTCTCCCAATCCCCCTTCCTCAAACGCAGGCTGGCAAAGCACTTAGTGCTCCCTTGATGTCGCAAGTGTCTATGGGCTGTGGTGATCATCTCATCGTCATCTTAATATCAGATGACCCCCTTTTCCACGGTGTACCATCCGACCGTACTGTTGGGGCGGCAAGGGATCGATCTACGCTATTCCCCTTGGATAGCCGCCCCAACGGTCCGCCCTGCGGAAGGTGGCCGCCGGGCTCCATCCTAATAGGGAGACAGACCGGGCACACACCAGCTGCCTCCCCTCGTCTGCCGGACCCGTGCAATGAGGAGATGGGCCCCCCGGCCCATCCCCTCAGGTCCAGCTACGGTGGAGGGAGGAGAAGGGCAGAGATGGGCCCCCCCACCTGTTCGTTTGCATCCTATGATATAAAAAAGATTTTATTATTTAAAATACGTAACATGAAGTTTATTACAATACACTACTGTGTGAACTAACCTTTCAACAATGACCATAGGTTATACTATCCAGGATTGTAACTCGGCGAATTATAATGGTTCGCCATTTATTTCAGAGCTTGTGTTTTCGACGAATCCACTCAAATTAGTCGGGCAAATTGTCATAATGGAGATAGGATTAAGTGGCTTGTTGGAGAGTTATTACTGTGGAAAAGTGGATTTTCTCATATAGCCATTATTATGCCCAAAATTTTATATAGTTGTATTTATTTCTAGCCTTAAATTTTCCTAGATATAATTTTACAGAAACAAAAACTAGTATTAAATTAAGTAATATTTATTTATATTTCAATGATAGTTTATTTACAGTGGATACGTTTTTTAATATATATTATAGGAGGCAAACGAAAAGGCGGGTCACCTGATTTTAAGTGATCACAACCGTCCATAGACACTAGCAAGACCAGAGAAGTCGCAAGTGCGTTGCCAACCTGTGTTTGGGGATAAGGGGAGGGGGAGGAGAGAGGGCAGAAGGAAGGGGAGGTGGGAGAGTGTGGTACAACCTAGGGCGAGCCGACCCAGTCATGCTGAAACAAGAAATAGCTTCAGTGTGGCTCTACCACTTACAAAATGCGTCAGAAATACAACAAAACAAAAAAGTAAATGCACTTAATACTGAATGTAAATGCTAATGCTGTAAATGGTACAACAAAATAATCCCAAGGAGGGTTGATGTCAGGCAGGCGGCCGATCTTAAAAATTAAGCCAAATCATATACCACAACATGAGAAACATGTTGTACCGACCCTACTTATATGGGATAAGGGTAAGAAGAAGAAGAAGACTGAATGTAAATGCTTAGGGTTGTAGAATATATGCAAGGTTTGATTGCACACGTACTACGTTTTCGCGTGTGTATGTTGTGTTTCTAAAGGTAAATTTGACCACACACACTATCATACGAGATATTAATATAAGCCTGTTTTCAAGAGCAGCCTATTATGTCTGGTCTAGAATATGGTTATACATAGCCATAGGCCGGTAACCACTTAATATTACCATAGGCCGGTAACCACTTAATATTAGTGTTAACTACATAGCTGAATGCTACTCTATCGTCTCATGTTGCAGACTTAGCAAAACTAGTAATAGTTTCTTAGGTAATAGTGTTAGGTTTTACAATAAAGTCCCAAAACATATTACCGATTTGCCGGACTGTAAATTTAAGCACCATTTCAAGCGGGTTTTAGTGTCAAAGGACTACTATAGAGTGGATCAATACGTGAACGATGGTGACGTCTGGAATTGACTCCTCTCTGTGCATCCACTAAAAACGGCATTGTAACGTATAATGTATTTGAAATATATATGTGTTAAAAAGGTGAACCCGATCGAGTTTCTTGCCGGTTCTTCTCGATGACTGGGTTGTTTTCCGAACCGGGGGTTTTTTTTAATTTTCATAAACGCCATATTAGGGCCTAAACTGAGTACAGTATTTTTGATTTGATTTGATCTATAACATAGAAGGAAAATAAACGTGTCCATCCAAATCCTCCAAGTAAAGTATTATCAAATACGATATGGCACATATATAATAATTTATATCTACAATTTTATGCCTCCATATTTCCGAAGATTATCTGAAGAGAGAAAATCTGCTAAACTAATTTATACAAATAATGGGTAATATTTCTGAGAGAATCAGCGTGTGTTTGCTGGTATTCTGCCAGATGAACTTTATGTAAATATTATATTCAGAGCGATTGGGTTAAGTAAAAAGGGAATCGAGAAATATTTACGTTCTTACTTTAACCACAGGCTTCTTATTAAAATTGTTCATTTAATAATGAATTATGGCTTGATAGGTCTAATAGTTAAAAATGAATAAGAGACATGCTCTCAGTGCAAGCTGAAGGTACTATTTAATTATCAGAATGATGGATAAATAGAAGATTGATTCGTGATTATTATTACCGGTAAAAAGATGAAAACGCCCAAAATTGTTACAGGATAAATTAAGGTACTATTTAATTATCATAAATAGAGAAGACTGATTCATGATTATTATTACCGGTAAAAAGATGAAAACGATGGTAGAGCCACGCTGAAACTACTACTGGTTTTAGCATGAATGGGTCGGCTCGTCCAGGGTAGTACCACCCTTTCATAGAAAATCGACGTGAAGTAACAGTGCTTGCATTGTTGCGTTTCGTTCGGTCAGTGAGAGCGCCGAAGGCCCACCTCCCCTCCCCTCTCTCACTCCCTCCTCTAACCCTTCCCCCAAAGGGTGGCAACGCACTTGCGAAGCCTCTGGTGTTGTTAGTGTCCATGGACGGTGGTGATCACTTGACATCAGGTGACCCACATGTTCGTTTGCCACCTATGACATAAAACAAAAAAAAACGCCCAAAATTGTTGCAGGATAAACTAACAGTTAAAAGAAAGGATTTTTATATAAATATTTTGCAATGCCTATGAATTATATTAACGGACTTCAAAATAGGAGGTATTTTATTTGACTTGTATGTATGTATATATATATCGGTATATATACGTATGTATACCAGCGTTTTTCTCATAAACTGCTGGTCCTATTTGGCCGGGGATTTTTATTGTTAGATGCTTGTTTTTCACAGAATGTTTACTTATATATTCAATTTAAAGTCGGCGCCAATTTGAATTTTATGACAGTTAAAAAGCGAAAGTATGAAATACTCTTTAATAAATGAATAAGTAAAAAGACATTTGGCAGCGACTTAAAAAATATAAAAAAGGTAATATGTTGTAATTGGATTGTAGGGTGGGTTATGTCCGAGTCGCACGGACTAAAATCCCACGGTGTACCGACAGACCGTTTTGTGGGGGCGGCAAGGGATCGTTCAAGCTAATCAACCTTGTAGAGCCGCCCCCAGTTACTAATGACTTGACACGCCATTGGTCGAAAGTTATCGGCTGGTCGTATCTTGACTAAATGCTACAAAAGGCGAGTCTGTCGAGTCATTGGGGAGAGGGTCCGATCGTGCTTTCGTGGCAATCGGACGTGTGCGTGCGCTCAGTAAATTCTCGATACGTGTTTGTATACATCGTGTTCGTGACGTCATCCAGTCAGTTGGTGTTGTGTGTTTTAAGCGAGTGTTCTTTTCCGTATCGAGAATCTCTGTTATCGTGTTCCTTCTCATTTCTGTCAATCAACTCGTTTCTTTGACTCGTCTGGTATGAATAAAGATGGTAAGCGTGTTTACTTATATCGCTAATGTAATATCTATCTTCTATATACATATATATCTATACATATAATAAGAACGTGTCTAACGTGTCTGTCCTTTTTAGATTTTTGTCAAAATAATTAGTTCAGGTGTCTTGGAATAAATAATAAAAAACATTTCAATCATTTTTAGTAATGTCTGTCTGTCTGTCTATCTGTTAGTTTGAACACGCATCACAGCTAAAGTACTGTGTTCACATACATCATGACATCATACTGCATACACTCGAGTAACATTTAGTTTGGGTTTTATTAAAATCAGTTCATTCTATTAAAAGTTATTGTAACTTTAATAACTTAAGTACGAGGGAGAAGTAGATAAGTAAATGAACTAAATGTATTTTGTTAGTCACTGTTTTTTTATATTATGTTCCACGCGGACGGAGTCGCGGGCACAGCTAGTAAATGTGTAATAAAAATGTGTTGTGCGTTATCGTCGAGCCGTCGCGAAAAACGTCTGTACCCTAAGAGTGTCATAACTGACAAGTGTACGGACCCTTCGCACGAAACTGTCGCGTGTAACCCAGGTGCGTTAAGTGCCTCAGCGACCACTCCACCAAGGAGTGTTCTCGTACGAAAGAGTCCTCCGACCCTCCGAGCTGTGTTCTGTGCCGCTGCGTGGGTCATACCGCGAATTATCGCTGATATCCCCGCGCCCCGCGCACAAAGCGCCCTCGCTACCCCAGGCATGCGTCGCCGTCTAAGACAGCCGCTGCCCCCGCCCGCACCCGACCTCCACCTCTCATGTCTCTAGAGGCTTTCCCGAGTCTGCTGAGCAAATCTCGTGCACCGGCACCATCCATACCCGCGACTGGCGCGCCCCCCCGCCCCTAACGGGCCCCCTCAGGCTCCGTGGGCTCCTAAGCCCGCGTCCCAGCCAATTCCCAGACCTCAGGCGGCTAATCCTTCACAGGTTCACCCCGCTTATTCCTTCTCCCTATCGAGTATTGACTACGCAGGTCAATTACTCATTTTCCACGAGATCTCGGAGATCTCTACTAGGCACCGTAACGGCGATACGTAGGTTCCCAGCCATCGCGGCTACACTACAACGGCTCGCTCGGGCAGCGTTGATGTGAGTTTTCGTGTAGAGATATGTAGTTGTGTTATTTTTTATATAAATCCATTTCTGGTATTCTAATATCGGAAGTGGGATTTATTATTAAATTCGATTTACTTTTTGCTAATTTTGGTTTATTTATCTTCGAAATTTCTTTTAAAGTAACGTTTGTTAGTTAGTTAAGTAGCGATGTGAATTCAGAAACTGTAGCATGTATATAAAAACGAGTACAACATTATAATAAATTCGCGGTTACATTCCTTATTAGCAGAATTGACGTAAGAAACAAAACCGCAAAAAATGTAGATACTTGTACCACCATAAGAATATAAAGAATTGGTTCACGTCTCCAAATCCAGATTAATTCCTGACGATATACAGCGAGAGCTTTACAACGTCCTAAGATGATTCCATACTAACTTTTCCTTTTCGTATAACAAAAAGTTTTTCCTGAGCCATATTATGAGCAAAATATACAGTATTTGGTATCATGTCATTAATAAAAAAAAACCTCAAATTTAATATTCTAGTGAAATGAAATTAATTATTTGACAGTTAGAAACGAGGGCTTTGTGGGGACTCACGGAGACGCCTAATTGGTTAAGTATTTCTAGTATTATGATTTCTAGCATCTTCAAGATTCAAGATTTATGTGTAAAAAAAAATAGGAAAGGCTCTAAAGTTCAGTATTTAAAATACTATTGTTTAAAACAAACGAAACTATTATTAGACATGGGTATAAAAATATTCTATTATTATTTCTATACAATATTTTGTTTAAAAACGCTTAGCTATAAAAATTTAACAGGCGGCATGTTGGAATATATGTCGGATATGAAGTTTTTGGCAGAATATTACTTTTTATTTCTCGAACTGACTACGCTATTGACCTAGCAAGGTCTTAACAGCTTCACCGAACTACTGCACAATGTTACTTTGACGTACAGTGGCTGGATTATTTAACATTACGCTGTTATAATATTGGTAGCAGTTTACGTAATATAGCTTGATAATAATGAACAACTATAGTGGATGAGAAATAAATACCACGAAGCGTGAATTCTGAGATATCACAAGAACATCCTGGAAAGTTCTAAGAAAAGATATTGGAACATTGAAACCATCATAAGGTACTTTGTAATAATAATCTACCCAATAATGGCAGTAGTAATCTTCAAGAAAGTGGATTCATTGCCAAAGTAGGAAAAAGAACATCCTCCTTTAGGTCAGTTATTTCCCAAATTTTTAAGACAATTATTTTCTCACACACGTTATAATTTCACAACGTAAAATTTATGTGTGCCTCCTTGACATGTCCTTAAATGGCGAACCTTATTTCTTCCGATTATGAGCACATATATAACTCGCGAAACCAAACTTTGTCTTAAAGATGTTATTGCAGGGTGCACAGTGTAATTGACCGTCAGTATCTATGTATAGATGTAGGAAGGCTTCGGACAGGACTCGGTTATAAGGCGTTTTGTATCTAGGTCTTGTAATCGCTTTTCTTCAAAATTAGTAACTGCCTTATGAACAGAGCTGCGCCATTCACTCTGTTGCGTGAGTTTCTTCGAATGCGTTTTCCTTGTTTCAGCTGCGAATAGAAGACGGCTTTAAGCAGCCTTGAATCATCCATACGCACTAGATACCCGCATCATCTTAGTTCATTATCATCATAAACAATATTGTATATATTGTTTGTATTAATTTTTGACACCTTTCAACTGTAAATTAACATCGATATTTACACTCTACATTTATTTTACCGATTTTATGTTACCTTAGTAAAATTTTACCATTACTGTTTAATGTAGGTATATGGAAAAACATAAATATATGTCGCCTCGATAATACTCTCAAAAGTTATTTATCTGTCAGTACTAGTTTCAAAATTCGTTCATTTGTTTTTAGAGTTCAACTCGAAAAAACAACAGACGTGTTACTTCTTTAATATATATAGATTTTAAGTTTCACGTACAACATTTTATTTCTCAACAAACAGACATAATATGTCTGTTCGGTGTGGGTTTTCCTATCCAATTATTATTAGTTTATCTACACGGTGTATAGCTTAGTATTATGTATAAATTATGTATATTCAAGTTTGTAAACCGTCGGATCTGCAGTGCTTACTTTTTGTGTTTCGGCAAAATTTGTTAATTTGTATTCATGGATATCTTCAAACGCAACAGCATCTGAATTATTCAGTTGTACCTAAAACACTTTATAAATTTAACATCGGCTACAGAATATATTATTTGGAGATGTCCGCAAAGGATTTGAATCCTTGCAACTGCGTTGCAGTTTTCTGTGAAGGAAAATCTCGTGATAAAATCATAACACGGTAGTAGAGCCTTTTTAAGCCAGTCTGTAATCCTGCTGATAATCTGTCCGCCAAGGATCTGTTAGCGTGTTCCGGTAGCTATTCCCTTCTAGCTTTAGAGCGGTTATCACCTTTTCCAAATCTAATTTATGCAGGAAGAACTATAGAATAGACATTAAAAAAAAAATAATATAATTAAATAATCTGAGTGCTGGGCGACGAAAGAGATGGATGAGAGAAAACTACATATGCCAGAGATGCGAATGTTAAGGTGTATGTGAAAAGTAATTAAAAATGAATATATCAGTAATAGGTTCGCCTCATATGGGTATGTCATGAGGAGAGATGAAGACTATGTAACTAGAAAAGTTTTGAGTATAATGGTGGATGGGTATGATGGGTATGGGAGTAGAGGAAGACCGAAAAAGGTATGGATGGACTGTGTGAGATATGTGTATAAAAGGTGTGAATACTGTGATGACATCTGACAGGCGAGAGTGAAGAAGAAAAACATGTTGTGCCGACCCTACTTAAGTGGGGTAAGGGTAAGAAAATACTGAGTTAAATAAATAAATAGTTTTATTATTATACCTCTATAAATATGTTATAGATAGTTGTGAACGGCGAATAGACAAATGTAAATACATATAACGCTATGTTGTATATTTACCTTGAGAAGTAAACAATCATGTTAAAACCTTGTTATCGAAAGAACATTGTAATTTCTTAACATAAGTTATTCATTATTTTCACATAACTTCTCCTAATGGAATGCGAGATAAACAGAGAGAGACGTGAGATAAATATTATTTTCTAAAAGTATTCTGCAAATTTACAACGTTTGTTTATACTGTGGAATTCAATTGCAGTATTTGCACTAGGTGAGATTGCTCAATCGCTGCAATGCGTAGGCGTGTAAGCTATATAACTTTCCTAACTAAAAATCTATACGTAATGAAACTGTTTAATAATCGGTAGAACATCCGGATTTCTTTCTACGTACTCCATTATAGATAAAATATTTTTTTTTTAAGTGAAACTTCTTTAGGCGCATGAGTATAAATTACGCCTAGCGACGGCTCCAGGTAGAAGTTTATACCAGGCGATTGGTTAGTCGCTCGCAATATTCAAAGACATGAAACTTCATGGTCACATTCAACATATAAAATAGTAATATAAAAGCAAATACTAATAAACAACAAAGAGAACATTAGTTAAAGTTTGTTCTAAGACTTAAAAGTATGAGTATAAAAGTGAAACGCTCAATGAAAGTGAAGATGAATCGTGAAGGCCCATCCGGGGTGAATAACCTTAATATTACGTACTAAGGCATGTTTTAGCAGTGACGCGCGGTGCTGGTAGCGGGAGGGGCGTGTTAGCACTCACCCTGACGCGTCACGTAATCTAAGCGTTAGGAGTGTATATCAGTTTTGTTTTTCTCTAGATAATTAGGTCAAATATTAAGCATCTATTTATTTAGAACGAGAAGCGAGTACTATATAACTTGTGTAAATATTGCGATTGACTAACCTTTCACATAAGTCTATGAATCAGAGTATACACAATATAGAAAAACAGGTAGTTACAACGAATATTACCTCCTTCCAAGCTAAATCGTACTTGTTCGTCATACCCTTGTCTTAAAGATATTTGTTCATGAACAAGTGTGTGGTCGTTATTGTATTCAGCTAAGTAAAATATCTGCGAGAAAATTGGCTCCTCAGGGAATTGGAATTCTGTGTCACTCGATACACGGACTGTGCCGTACGTTGTGATTGGAGGATCACCGGTCAGATCTACATCCTATTAATATAAAAAAATATTATAAACATAGTATTTAAAAGTTCTTAAATTATAAAATGTATATTTATGAATATATATTTTGTTCGGTTTAAACCGTGAATAAACTATTCATTTAATTCTATCATTCAATAACTATTATATTTATATTTAATCATTCAATAACTATTATATTTATATTTTGAAAACACACCCTTGTAATAGAGCTTTATAATCATTTAATTAAGGTATATTTATTTCTTAATATTAACCAAAATTATGTGACTATTACAAATGTCTCATATAAAATTTCCTTATACTGCAATACTGTAAAGCTTACATAACGTCTACGATAGACTAACAGATATTAAAACTATATCATTAATTTAAAAAATTACCGTCGCACTTATCCTTAAAACGATGGGTTCCGGTAGAGTTCTTATTAATGTTGTAGTCCTTAACACAGCTTTAAACTCTTTTGGTGTACTAGACAAAGAGGCATCGTATTCTATTTCGAAGTACGGATTCTCTTCAATACCGAAATCAATCCTCTGTGTTGTGAGATCTATATCTCTGACTGTAATATCATTGAAGCATCCCGTTACAAGGAATCGAGGCGGCACCGGTGTTGTTATTGTAAATTCTAATGCATCGCTCGGTAGAAATTGCGGGGCATTGTTATTTGTGTCTATCACACTTATCCAAAATACCTGTAGACATGAAATTCATAATATTTTTGTTGTGTCAGACTAGTAATAGTTCGCGTGTTCGTGTACCCACGTTAATTATAATAAAATATTCATAACTATTAGTTTGAAAATGTGCCTATTTTTGTCGGTGATAAAATTTATAGGAGATAGATTATCTTATACAAATATGATATATATAAAAACATTACCACCTTCTAATAATAGTATAGATAAGGTAATACCCGTCATAATAATTTTTGTGCGCTGTTACCAATAATGATACATTTTTGTACATCAAGTCTCATAAAATAACAACCAGTTACCAATTAGTGGTTTAAATTAGATCGTAATTCATTTTTCTTGAGTTTAAATGTTATCGAGGTTCATTTCTCAAAGATTGTACCTCTATAATGTAAAAATGAATTATGGTAGAATTTCGACAACTAGGCGACCACTAGTGTTGACAAACAATGGAAAAACAGACAAAAATTAGAACAAGAACAAATGAAAAACTGAAAATGAATCCATTTATAAAAATTAAACTATGGAAACGATAACAAGACGGCAAATATAATCAAGAATATTGGAGTATAACTTACTGAATGTGTTTGTTAATTAATTAATTATTTAACTAGCGGGCCCGGCAGACATTGTCCCGCCCTGGTTATAAAAAAATCCTTAGCAAATTATATACCAAAACGTTCCTCATAAATCACTTTATCCACTGGTGAAAACCGCTTGAAAATCCGTTCAGTAGAACAGACAGACAGACAGACGCGGTAGGGGACTTTATTTTATACTATGTAATAATAATAATGATATTTGTTTTTAATAAATAGTCATAGATATAAAATGTGTTAATTGTCCTTTCGAATTTTAACTCTCGACTGTCAAACATGTCTCCAAGTTTAAATAATCATAAAATATAATATATACTGAAAATATAAAAAACATCCTGAACTACAATAATCCTATTTAATTTATTAGTCAAAGAAATCAACATGAGATCGCCTTTTACCAATATACCTTTCGTCTACGAATTTCCGTGTAAAGTAGTCACGACATGGCTTCAGCCGAGACGGATCTCTGTTTGGCAGTTGAATGTGGATTAAGCCACAGAGTAGAAATAACAGCTGATTCGTTTTACTTACACGTTGATGACTAATTTACAAATGGACGAAAAGCTAAAGAAGATTTCTTTATTGGTGCTAACAATAGGGCTTTAAATATAACGCCCGTTAAAGCCCTAAAATCTATAAATGGTCATTCTAATGTCTTTTGATCTTTTGTGTGGATATTGAAAGTATCAGTTTTAAGTTTAAATGTATACACTAAAATTATCAGCTAACACTTAATTTCCACGTCGTATATAGATTTTTTTTACAATTCTTTGCCATGGTTATTAAACGCCTCCCCCAAGTGATGCAGGATGTACGCTAAAAGATCACGTTTGGGACGAAAGCCATATTGCCGATCATTTATTAAGTGAAAGGTATTCTAATAATTTGTTTCTATTAAATTATCGTTACAAAATCACACATGTTGAGTGTTATCAAAGTCTCTTCTCTCACGTAGGAAAGTACCAACGAATTTTAACCCTACTATAAGTTTTATGATAATTCACGATGCAATATCTTTGATACAGTTTAATAAATGTGTAATTAAGTCAGGAAGGAATAAAACACAAACCGGCCACAATGAGTGATCTGGTTTATTTTAATTGTACACCCCGCTACATTTGCGCATTGAGTACTCGCAATTCATGTGTTTCATAATGGATTTTCCTTTTTACACTTATCCAGAGTGTGTCGTTTGATGAAGTATTGGTATTCGAAAACGTCGATATTTTTATATAAGTTAAAGAAGGATGGGATGTAAGGGGTGTCAAATAACATCTAAGACTTGAGACAGCCAAGTCAACCTCACCTGCACGTGGTGCACCCTGCTGAATAACGAACGAGGCAATGGCGAAAGCGTATGGTTTTACAGCCCGACTGGGTCGCAACCACCATGTATATGGCGAAAAAGCCCGTCATAGTGATTCGTTTTTGCGGGTCGCATTTCGGGATCAGCCTGTGGATATCCAGCTTTTCGCAGGACGGCATGACAGCGGCGACTGGCGATGGATAATGTGTCACTCGGTGGTCGCCATTGTTTTTGGATTGTGCTTACCATCAGGCACAGGGCAGTCATTTTGCCGTGCTACTATAAAAAGAAAATAGAAGAAAAAGAAATGTATGCATGTGAATATAAACACCGTGATGAAATCATAGCCTGATGGTAAGTAAGATTTTTTTCTAAATTCGCTTGGCTAACCTAATACCCTCAACGTCAAAATCTGTCGCCATGCATCTTTTGGTTTATCCCGACAGCTGTATATAAGAGCCAGTCCTCACGGGTTTATCATCTGAGACCACATCGTCTTTTATCATGAGACTAGCTGACCCGTGCCCACTTCTTTGGATGCTAATGGGCACTACCAAGCTACAACTTTTCTCTAGAACTCAATAATATGTCTCTCATCGTTAACGCAGCGTGTGTAAGTAACGTTTTCGTTCGACCATTATCTCTCCGACTCCCCAAATATTACCCCCTATAGCCTCATAAGATTTACCTCTTTATAATATTAGTATAGACAATATAATTAGTTAATAGCTTCTGCCCGTGCGACTTCGTGCGCGTGGAATAGTTATTATTGGCCTTAACGCAGCGGAAGTTCTCAAAAGGAAAAAAAGCCCCAATTTTAAACTCTTTTTCATTATTGCTCCGCTCCTATTGGTCTTAGTATGATGCTATATAGCCTATGATACTCACAAACAACGTGGCTATCTATTGGTAAATTTTCAAAATCGGTTTAGTAGTTCCTGAGATGACCCCCTACAACGTCACAACGTCACTGACTCACAAACTTTACCTCTTTATAATATTAGTATAGATGAGATTATGGTCCAACAATAAAATATATAATTAAATATTTTAAAACAAAGTCCTCTGCCACGTCTTTTTTTTTATATCATAACTGGCAAACGAACTTGTGGGTCACCTGATGTTAAGTGATCACCACCGTCCATAGACACTAACAACACTAGGGGAGTTGAAAGTGTGTTACCAGCCTGTCTTTGGGGGAAGGGGAGGGGGAGCGGAGAAGGTTGGGGAGGGGAGGTGGGCCTCCGGCGCTCTCACTGACCGAATGAAACGCAAC
>MU161365.1:7699-20320 GCA_015888305.1 Antheraea pernyi | reverse complement strand
TATTTAGATTTTTCGCGTTTAAAAGTACAATCGTAACCGGTAATAACCGATTTGGTGCAGACGAAGTCGCACGGGTCAGCTAGTATTAAATAAAAAACAGAAATACTGAAATCGTGGACATTTCTTTAAAGCTTTGTTGTGTGTCGAAAAGTGCTCGGGTAAACACTGTGTCGGGGTAGAGTGCCTTCGGGTATTGTAGACAATGAGACGTAAGAGACATATATAGAATTCATCAGCAGTCGCTTGTGAGGCTTTCGGCAGCTGGTAGCTTTTTGCAGGTGGTAGAGCCACGCTGAAGCTATTACTGGTTTCAGCATGAATGAGTACCACCGTCTCTCAGAAAACCGACGTGAAATAACAGTGCTGGCATTGTTGCGTTTCGTTCGGTCAGTGAAAGCGCTGGAGACCCACCTCCCCTCCCCTTCCACTTTCCCCTTCTCTCCCCCCCCAACACAGGCTGGCATCGCACTTGCGACTCCCCTGGTGTTGCAAGTGCTTATGGACGGTGGTGGTCACTTAACATCAGATGACCCACCTGTTCGTTTGCCTCCTATGTAAAAAAAAAGCTGAGTATATACTAATCCAAAAACAACAATGTAAGAAACAGTCATGTGATTTATTCACTACCATGTATTTAATGGTCAAGACATAGTCAGATACACTACCATCGCGTTTAAATTGAATATAGACTGTTTTAGGGCGCTTCCAGTTTAGACGATTTGTGTCGGACTGTTGTCGTACGTTCGATACACCGATTTATGAGCGTGCGCCGGACTGCACTCGCCCAACAGTGAACATCCAGAGATCGGCAGTACACAACCGCTCGTCGCTGTCGTAGTCTCCGAAAACTCGACACACTAAAAAAACACTGTAAAAGGGTTCCCATTGTGTCCATGGTGGTTGCGAGTTGTCAACTAATATCTCTAGTGGGATACCAATTGATTACTGACATATACCGACCGATCTTGGAAGGCGACACGCCTGTGTATGACTCTACGACGTTACGGCGTGTTACACTTGGTTTATAGTGGTTGTGATCCATTTGGGTACATATCCCTTTGTGGAAGCTGATGATACACAGTCTACGGCTGAATTAGCAGCAGCTTTCGACGTAAACGTCAAAATAATATTGGTTCATTTGCGTGAAATTGGCAAGGTAAAAAATCTTGACAAATGGGTGCTCCACGAACTCTTGATCACCAGCGCGAAGTACGCGCGTCGAGACGTGTATTGCACTGCTCAACAGACACACAAATGAAGGAATTTTGTACCGCATTGTTACCTGCGATGATAAATGGATTCTGTTTGATAACCGCAAGTGCTCAGCAAGTTGGTTGGATACTGGTTCCGTACCTAAACAATGCCCTAAGCGAAAACTTACCCCTAGAAAAGTGATGGTCACTGTTTGGTGGTCTAGCGCCGGGGTGATTCATCACGGCTTCTTACCAAACGGGGTGAGCATTACTGCAGATGTGTACTGTGAATAACTGAACACAATGATGGAGAAGATGGCACATCTCCAACCAGCATTGTTCAACTACTCATCTCCGCTGCTCCTGCACGACAACGCGCAACCTCATATTGCACAGCAGACGGCCTCCAAGTTGCAAGAACTGGGGTTGGAAGTTCTCCGTCATCCGCCTGAGACTCACCAGACCTTGTGCCTACAGACTACTACTTTTTCCATAATTTGGATAACTACTTGGCGGGATAAAAAAAATTCAATACCCGAGAGGCAGTACAAAATACGTTTGAAGAATTTGTTGCCTCCCGTCCAGCTGAGTTCTTTAAGAAGAGCATCAATAAACTGCCACTGCGTTGGCAAAGATGCATTGATTGCATGGGTGATTACTTCGATTTTTATTTGTATTAAACAAATAAAAAATACATGAAAAAATATTCGTCTAATTTTTTTTCATACAAAACGGCAATTTCATAGGTAAAGACCAAATATTAAAAATACTAGTATGAGTTTGTTCTTTTATATACTTGTTATGCTTTCACAATTTAACTATTCAACCCATCAGAATAAGACATAGGATACGTTTTTTCCAGAAAAGTCCTGTTCTCTAGTCTTAATCTTCTTCCTAGCCTTTTTCCTGCCTGGTGCCAGGGTCCGCTTTCCTACTTAACTCTCTCCACTTTGCCCGGTCTTCGGCATCCTTTTGTGTGAGGTTATTCTCCTTTCTGCCGCGAGACCTTGGGCCTTGTAAAAGTTCCCTACTGTTCCCTAGTAATAGGTTAAATGTTATAACGCGAATGAAGTTGCGAGCAAAAGCTAGTTCTGTATAAAACCGGAGAGCCTTCAGATTCTCGGTAGGAGACTATAACAAAGTATTGCATAAGCATCGTTATGTGTATTAGTTCATGTAATTACAAGTAAAACTGCCAATTACAACGAAGTAACGATTATTACAGCATAATGATATATGAAAGGTAACTTAGTAGTTAATTGGTATATCGTCTGTTTTAATATTTGTGTATGACTTATAAAGGGTGATCGAATATCATTGATCCAAAACGACGGTGGTATAGACGAAGATGTGAGGAATAGGATAAATGCAGGGCGGCTAAAATGGCGAAAGGAGTCTGAGGTGTTATGTAACTGAAACTCTGAAGGTGTATGAAACTATTATAAGACCAATGCTGCATGCTGCATGCTGCTGCATGCTGCATGGATCTGAGTGTTGGGCTACGAAAGAAACGGATGAGGGAAGGTTACACGTGACAGAGATGCGAATGTTAAGATGTATGTATGCTGTAACTAAAATAGATAAGACTAGCTGTTACACGCCGCTCCGTACGCGCTTTTTAAAAATTTATTAAAGAAATGTAAAATTGTGAGTGGGTTGTGTACATTACAGAAACGCTTTTCCAAAAACATAAACATTTGTAACTTCGACACGTACGCCATCTACTGTAATATGTAACGTGTACATTAGATATATGAATACTAATAGTATATCGAATGGGATGGGACTTATCATCAGCAACATACCTGGATCTTCAACCTAGTATATACCAAACTCAGTGCTCACTAACACTATATAAGAAAGTAATGAAAATTATAAGCTATACATTATCGAATAATTTATCTTAAATCTTTTATAACATAGATATAATATGCCCGTAGTGTCTATATACTTAAGTTATTCCTATACGTTGCTATAAACGCTGAGTTATGTAGAAGCAAACGCGGTAAATAAACAATATGGCCGCCAAATTGACCAAAAGGATGATATAATTCATATTACATACAAATATATGACTTTCAATTAGGTATATTTATTATTATTGGAGTCCAGTAAGGTACGCGTCTCACGCGGTTGTAACATATCTTTGATCAATTTCACACGAACGAATGCACAGGTAGCAGTTAATCACTACATAGTGTACCAATTCAAATAAAAAAGAATCATTAAAATCGGTTCACAATTAACGAAAATATCGATTAATATACATAAAAAAATACATACAACCGAACATAGTAACCTCCTCCATTTTCGAAGTCCTCTGTCAGTTTATCTGTTCGCGATAAAGTCAAAAACTATCATTTTCATGCCGTTTTCACCAGTAGATTCATGAGAAAGGTTTAGGTATAATTTGTCAAGGTTTTCATTTTATTATCGGGGCGGGACAACGTCTTCCGAGCCCGCTAGTTATCTGCCTGTAAAAGCCCCGTGAAAGTCGGTCCAACCAATTAGGAGATGGTAGGATATTGCGAACAAAGTCTTGAGTAACAGAATAAAATAGTCTAAGTTACTTATTATAAGGTAAGTTATTTGCCAGTGAAAGTCCCGTGAAAATCAGTTCAAGCATTACGGATATTCCACTGCAGCCGAAGGTGAATAAATAACCTAAATTACTTTTATGAGGTCTGCTATGTACCAGTGAATACCCCGTGAAAATCGGTCCAACCATTTTGGAAATAGCCATGCGGACGAAACCGCGGACAAATAAAATAGAATATGTCAACCGCTATAATTTCGGCTATCTGGCAGTAAAAAGTAAAATTCCCGTTAAAATAGGTCCAGCCGTTTTGGAGATTACCCGCAACAAACAAACAAACAGAGAAAATATACTAATATAAAAATATAGACAAAGTATAAAGAAAATTTTTTTTGGTCATTTGTAGCCATATCCATTCATCAAAAAGTTGTTATTTTAATTGTACATACACAAACTTTATTTTTATAAAACGTAATAGAGAACAAATAAAAAATTAAAAATAAAAGTAGTATAAACTTTTTGCATAGGAAAACAAAATAATCTTCGAAAATGTTTGCGATAGAAACTTGCCACGTTACCATGTCAACGTATATAATACTAACGCTAACGAAATCTTTATTTGAACAATTTTGTTTTATGATTATGAAGATTAAGAACATAATAATGATGGATAAAATAATGTACGACATATTACATAGAATATTTGTCGCTTATGCCTTTATTGTAACTTGGACATGGAAGAAAATTGATTAAAGGATATATAAGAAATACCTATATTGGCAACTTCAGGATTGGCAGTATGGATTAATTCCTTCGCCTGTCTTATTGAAGGAATATTATTACTACTACTAACGAAATCTCTCAAAAAGATAAAAGTGCCCGATTTTGAAACATTCTTCATTGGTGCTCTGCTTCTATTGGTCTTATCGTGATGATATATAGCCTATAGCCTTCCTCGATAAATGAACTATTTAAAACCGAAGCATTTCCTCAAATTGAACTGGTAGTTTCTGAGATCATAGCGTTCAACCAACCAAACAAACTCTTCAGCTTTATATATTAGTATAGATTAAGAATGAGTATATCAGAGGAAGTTTGAAAATAGCAACACTGACAGAGATGTTGAGGAGTAATAGTTTACCACGATATGGACATATAATGAGGAGAGAAGTCATGTAATTAGAGAAGAGTTAAGTATGAAGGTGAGTGAATATCCGAATAGAGGAAGATCAAGAAAGGTATGGATGCGTTGTGTGAACAATGATATATGTATAAAAGTTTTGTTTACTGAGATGGCATCTGATAGGGGAGAGTGGAAGATGAAAACATATTGTGCTTAACTTACTTAGGTGGGATAAGGATAAGATGATGATGAAGATATAACTGATATAAAGTTGTAGCATAATATTAATCTATACTATAATAATAATATTATAAAGAGGTAAAGTTTGTGATTTTGTGACGTTGTAGGGGGTAATATCTGGTTCTACTAAACCGATTTTGAAAATTCTTTTACCAATAGAAAGCCACGTTATTTGTGAGTGTCATACGCGAAAAAAGAAAAGACTTTTTTGTGGAAGTCGGATTTGCAAAGTAAGTAGGAGAAAAAAACGATCGAACGAAAACGTTTCTTAGGAACACTGCCTTAACAATGAGATATATTATGATTGAGTTCCAGAGAAAAGTTGTAGAGCATAATAATGCCTACAAAAAAGTCACCGACAGCATATGTCTAACTTTTATATTTAAGTCACAGAAAGTAGTTTTTTTATAAATGTTTACCGCCTAACGATGTGAGCACGGATGAGCTAGTTTATTATATTTTTATAATTATACACGTTATAATGAACGCGTTGAAAATTAGTATTTGTTTCCAGACTAAGCAATTTTTATATATAGGGTATATCTTAAATCTATTTTATATGGAAAACTTTAGTCACAAGTGAATATATAGGAAAGATTAATTTAGAGTTTACAAAATAAATTATAAGTTTTTTAACAATATTTGTGGATACATATTTAAGAAACCATAAATACTTTTTCAGGATAAATTCTTTATTGAAAATAATGTAAAGAATAATCTGACTGCCGGTTTTTATAATGTCTAAAGACGAAGAGTGAGTTTTCATTTTATACGAAGTATGAATTAACTAATAAGTGAATAGCGCCATCTAACGTACTTCTGTAGAATTAGATTCAAAATAAAAAAGGCTAACCGTATGCCGTTTTTGTTAGTGTACACTAGATGTCACTATGTAAACATATTTATGTATTTATTTGTATAATGTAAAGATGTCTCTTTTAAACCTTTAACAATTAATTTATATGTGTTGTTTAAAAAATTTATATTCCTTGACTTTTTATTAGAGGTTAATCCTTCAGAGAAAAAAATATAGTACGTTTTATTTAATTTGACATTATTTGTCAAAGTTAATAATAATTATAATCTTGTCTGTAACACACGATTGTGCAATATAAGTATGTATTTATATTAATCGTCGTAATAAGAGGTACAACCTTTTTAACCGATTTCAAAAAAAGGAGGAGGTTATCAATTCGCCTGTATTTTTTTTTTTTTTTATGTTTGTTACCTCATAACTTTGGACTGGGTGAACCGATTTTGATTATTCTTTTTTTATTTGAAAGCTGGTGCTTCCCATGTGGTCCCATTTCAATTTGGTCCAGTTCCGACAACGGCATCCAGTGCAAAACCGTATAAGTTTTAAATTTGCATTAAGTATGTACACGACAAATAGACGAATAACTCAATATCACGCTAACCGATTTCGATGATTCATTTTTTATTGGAAAGGATGTACTTCAAGGGTAGTTTGATGAGAGTTTGGTTAGGTTCTGATTATGGGATCCGTGACAAAGTAAGTAAACTTTCAAGAAACGAGCCTACTCCTTTCTTAAGGGCCGGCAACGCATCTGTGTTTCCTCTCGTGTCGCAATTGTCCATGGGCGGCCGTGATCACTTACCATCAGGTGACCCGTATGTTCGTTTGCCACCAATATTATAAAAAAAACTCTTCAATTCTTAGGAGCCTATTGTGCTTATGTTCGTTGCTGTGTTGCAACATGACGCAAGCATTGTAATTACATTACTTAAGGTGTATTATATGTGAAGCGATGGTAGCCGAGTTGGTGGTAGAAACTATCGCGGATTATTGATAAGGTTGCGTTCGTACCAAACGTTACTTATTGTACAACCAATTGAAACCATATCGCATACCATACCGATAGATACCATACCGCAAAAATGCGCATATTTTAATATACTTAAGGCGGAACGGAGTTCGCGGGCACTGCTAGTAAAATATATTTATGTACACTAAAAATGGAAAAATAAAGTAAATTTTCAAAAAAAAGTATTAACCGACTTCAATATCAATCAAAAACCCATAAGGCACTAAAAAGCGGAAAATAAATAGTTTATCAAATTAACCAAATGAAATAAAACATATGAATATGTGTGCTACCTAGAGATGTATTGGAAGTCGGTGCCAACCAAACCGAAAATCATATCATCTACATAAGTACAAAGTTTAAGTCCAATCTCGCGTCTCTGTAATACAAAAATTTTGGTTGGTACCGACTTCCAGTACATCTCTAGGTAGCACACATATTCATATGTTTTATTTCATTTGGTTAATTTGATAAACTATTTATTTTCCGCTTTTTAGTGCCTTATGGGATTTTGATTGATATTGAAGTCGGTTAATACTTTTATATGAAAATTTACTTTATTCACGTATTATGTATAGATATTATATAGAAACATTGTAAGATCGTAGACGTCAGGAGCGTGAAATAGAACGAATAGTGATTAATAAATAAAGGTTTTGATTCGTTTATGTTATTAAAGAGTAATTTTTAGATAACACTAAAGCTACAAATAAAAGAGAATGAAGAAAATCGGCTGAGAAACAGAGCAAGGAGATGTTCTTTACCGTATATAGATAAACACATCTAGGTACTTTGAAATATATCATAGCAATAAATTATTGTCATTTTTATATACCGTCAATTATTGTGGTTAAAACTTTCTCTTTCCTTGATTCCTGTATAAGTATAATATAATAGGAATAAAATGTAATTTTAATAAATCATCCATTTATTTAAGAAACTTTTATACAAAATTTATGACAATTAGAATACATTAAAATATTACAATTACAATAATAAAGTATGTACAATCCTAATAAATAATTTTAGTAATTAGTTAACACATACGAGTATTTTGCGATGAGTACGTTTTACTTATTATCCATTGAACACTGTCATAACACGAGCCAGTCTTCCTTGATCATATCTGATGCTTTCTCCGCTATCATAATCACTGGAGCGTTAGGGTTACCACTTATGATTGTGGGCATAATACTCGCGTCTACTACTCTTAAATTGGCGACGCCGTGAACACGTAACCTAGGGTCGACCACCGCGTCCTGGTCATGTTTAGGCCCCATCTTACAAGTGCCTGTCGGATGGTATATGGTAAACGTGAAGTGTTTAAGACTGCACTCCCAATATTCATCGCTGAAGAGTACATGATGCTGACAACCCGGCAGTGGGATATTGTGCGGTCTGGATCCGTACCTTTGGAATGCAGTTGTGTTAGATATTGCCATGGCGATTTTGATTCCTTCCGTGAGGACTTTGATGTCCTCTTTGTAAGCGAAGTAGTTGGGTTCTATTGACGGAGGTTGGAACGGGTTTCTGCTACGCAATTTTACCCATCCGGAACTCTTAGGCCGCAGCAACAACGGTAGTATTGTCCACGTTTCAGTATCCTCTATTGGCTTGTAAACGGTGTTATAGACGCGGTCGCGAAGGTTTAAGATCCTACGTATCTGTTCGCCACCATCAGAGTTGACGGAACTCGGTGCGAAATGGAACTGTATATCTGGCCAGTTGCCTGAAGGTGGTGCGTACTTTGTATTGACAAAGGCGAGTCCCTCGACGCCTTGTGTCGTCAAGGGACCTTTCTCGTATAATATATAGTTCATGGCGACAGCGAATGTTTGAAACCGATCTTTTTTGAAGGTTACAGGTTTGTTGACTACGAAAGTAAGACCTCCTAGACCGACATGATCTTGCATGTTATGACCTACCTTCAAATTAGCAACCAAAGGTATTCCGTGTTCTCTCAGATGTGCCGCGGGACCGATACCGCTTAACATCATTAATTTAGGCGTTGCCAAAGCCCCCGCGGACATTATAACTTCCCTTTTTATTCTCACTTTTTGTTTTTGTCCGTTTCTAACGAATTCGACGCCGTAGGCTTGCTTCTTCGCGTCGTTTATTAGTATTCTTGTGACTTGAGCACCGAGGGCAATGTGCAGATTGTCCCTATGACGTACAGGTCTTAGAAAAGCTTTTGCTGTGCTACAACGACTACCTCGTCGCATGGTCGCCTGGGTCAGCATGAAGCCAGTTTGCTTACCTCCATTTATATCGCGATTTTCATATCCTAATTCCATGCCCGCTTTTAAAAACATTACTGATAGTGGTGTACGCCACGGTGCTTCTTGTACTGTGAGATAACCTCCAGCGGCATGATATGGAGTATTTACTAAATACGGATTACGATTATCTTCCGATTTCAAGAAGTATGGTAGAACTTGGTCGTACGACCAGCCCGGGTTGCCCAGCGCTTCCCATAGATCATAGTCATTACGGTTTCCTCTGACATAGACCATGGCGTTTAGGACGCTGGAGCCTCCGAGCACTTTCCCCCTGGGCCAATTGCAGCGGTCACCGTTCATAGCGAGACAGTAGGAGCGATTATTCGAAGGTGTTGTTTGGAATTTCCAATCCATATCAGAAAGTTGTGTATAGCCCGCCAGTGCGGGGATGTCGGAGATCTCTGTTTCATCTTGCCCGGCCTCCAACAGTAGAACTGTCCAGTTGCCGATTTCGGAGAGTCGTGACGCGACTACTGCACCAGCAGAGCCGCCTCCGACAATTACGAAATCGTAAATTGGCATCACCTGAAACATTTTGTTCAGCAAATTTAATAATGCTAGATTATTTAAAATGGTTCATTTTTAAAACATGAAAATGGTAGGATGTAGCTGTAACTATTGTAAATAGAACTAATGATTCTACTCCCAAATTCCGTTCAATCATAAGAAGCTATATTACACCTCTTATAGGTGTTTTTTGTCGGTATTAAAATTAATTCGAACAAAGTTGCGAGCGACGCGACGGTAGCCAGTTATAGTGTTGTAAGATGAGATTTATTTGTTGAAATGTAATTATATATTGTTAACTATATGATTTAGATCAACATTTCAAATAATGTGATAAGTACAAAAAGTATAAACTTTCGAATAAATACGTTCCCAAGAGAATATCAGGAGTAGAACATAAATAAATCGAACATGAATACAACAAACATAACAAGAAAAAGTCGAAAATAAATCATATGTACTGACTAAAATTAGATATCATATTTAGCTCAAACTAGTTGTGCCCGCGGCTCCACACGCGTTCATCATCATTACATATTATAAAACAAATCCTCTGCCACGTCGGTATGTCTGTCTGTTTGTTCGCCATAAACTCAAAAACTACTGAACGGATTTTCATGCGGTTTTCACGAGTAGATAAATTAGATAATTGATCAGGGTTTTTTTTATTATTAGGGCGGGATAACATCCACCGGGTCCGCAAGTTTATTATAATTACTATTTGTTATAATAAATAGTTGAGTAGAAGAAATGCATATTGTATAAATAGTTTCTGTATTCAAATATTTGCATCTATAATCAAATCTTTTAAAGATATAGATTGTTCTAACATCCATCTCTTATACTTACTTATACTTATATAGGTGCCTTGCCTTGAATTAATGTTACCGATATGATTTTTATTTCATCTGTTATCTTAGTTATTTTATGTATTTCTGCTTTACAGACTGTCACTTCTACACTGACTCTACAATATAGTTTGGTCTATGGTCGTAATAATATATTAATCTATATGACAATGTGCTACATTATATATCGTTTATTTCTTATTTATATTATCGTTAGCGTGTAATTCCTTATACCCGCTCTCTTTGGTGCGGGAGCATTCAGTTTCGCCGTCTCCGTGTCATTCATATAGCTTTTCAGCGTGTCACTTTTCGACGGTTCCCTCGGGACTTCGTAAAGTTGGTGCTTGTAGCGTTTCTCCTTCGGTATTTTGACCGGTTTGTACACTTCCTTACTGACGACGTCTTTGTAGTAATCGTTTTTGTAAAAAGTTGAACAATAATGCCCGTTCTTCGAGGAGCTATCGGAGCGGGTCTCGTAAGCGCTCGAACCGCTTCTGTAGCCGCTGCTTTCGGTTGATGAGTTAGTGCTCTTGAAACTGTCCGCGCTTCGTCTCAACTTGTGCCGTTTGTAATCGTATTCTTTGTTCTCGTAATCGCTTGTTCCGTAGTCGATGGAGCTTCGGTACTGTACGGGGTCGTCGTATTTCCCCTTGTAACGTCGGACGTGGATGTTAGCGTGTGCGTAGGACTGTTCTTGACCCATAATAACGTGATGCGCGATCGCGCTCCCTTGATATTTGATATCTGTAATATTAAAAAAAAACAAGTATTATTAATATGTTTTGATTGTTTCAGGTAGCGTAATACAATTTTGGAATTGATAATGTACTATAAGTACGTGACTGATGTAAGTATTATTTTTTTAACTGCTTTATGTATATAATACCTTGTAATATGCTGCATAACGATTTTATAGTATCTTTTAAGTTGATGTTAATTCATTATGCTCTATCTAAAATAATTTTACCAATGAATGAAAGTTATACGAAACAAAAATGGGTCAGTTAAGTTACACTAACCCAGCAATTAATAAAACATGAACTCTAATCATATTATACGATTTTAAGTTATTGCGTTTCTAAATAAAATAATTGTACACGTTCCTAGTAACGCATGTCAAATACTTTTAACGTATATTCTTATTTTTGGGATCTTTTTTAATATGCTAAGGATATATTCATATAATTAATTATTCGTATGGTGGATATACGATGATTACAATTAGTAATTAATGTTCTTTCACTGAAAAACAGTGCTCATTCAAAACTTTACATCACTGAGCTTGAAAACGAAAACCTAGATAACTAATAAAGCAGGTCTTTAAACTATGTTACATAGTAGTCCCATATGACAGAATAAGTTAAATAGACTTTTACAACTTTTAATTATTTATAATATTAAGGATTTTAAGCACTGTGAAAGGAAAATTAATAATTTCAATAGACTCTATCTACATATAAATTTACTTTTATCTAGGTATTTAAATTATATTAGAAGTTTAATTCAGTTACGATATTTAAGGGTTAAAATAAACATTATTATGAGAAAAAGAAAATAAAGTATAATGACAAATTAATTATTATTGATAACGTTAATATATGTATGTACTACCCACTAACGTATTTATACGTAAATATTTTCAGAAATCATATTGTATTTAAAATATGTCATAAATGAGAAAATTTTACTAAGAACTATTAATTTTATAATTAGAGCTTTTTAAAATTTGGCCAAAAACAGCGTCAGATATTCAACTAACAAGTCTGCGATAGTTGACTTGAAAGTGAGCGGAACGAAATCACGAAATTTCATATCCAAACTCATCACTCGCTGTTCAGTCGAGTCAGTTAAGACCCTCCTGATGGCAATTGTGTCACCTTTCGAAGAAGCACTCAACCTTTTGAAGTCAACGTAACTATAGCTTGAACAAAAACCGTATAGCGACATCTAACGGCGCCTGCGATAAACACAACTATTTACGTTCAATGACCTTGGTCGCGTACCGTTACAGATAATATCGACGCGCTGTGTGTCAGGTCCACAAGACGGGTGCTTTATATAAATGGAAT
>MU161364.1:5584-34853 GCA_015888305.1 Antheraea pernyi | reverse complement strand
TTGGCACAGTAATAACTAATATTACAAGGTTACATCTATGATACTTTTTGACCCATAAAACGCAAGGGGTTCTCCAGGATAACGAAAGAAAAGAAATTAGTTAATGTAACTAGACTTTTTTGCGACGCCTTAGTACAAGAGCCATCAACGTTTGAAGAACGAGAGTTTGAGAAAAGTTGGTTCTTTAATATGAAGATATATTATGCCCTTCCAAACACGATTCAGGATACCTGGTAGCCGGTTAACGTTGTGTTTTTTAATGCGCATTACACCTTCTAATGTACACGTTACATGTTACTTTTAGTGGCGTGCGCGTCGTACTTACAATTGTCTTTAAAGAGCGTTTCTGTAATTGTACATAGTCTCACAATTCTATAATTCTTTAATACGATTTTAAAAAACGCGTGCGAGTATCAAACATCTATCCATCCTTACAAACTACCTCGTTATAATATGAGGATTACTCGCGTTGATTTTTTTTTCTTCGAACTAACTACGCTATTTACCAAGCAAGGTCTTAGCAGCTTCACCGGACTACTAAGGCCAGCGCTTAAGTCACTTTGAGCGTCTACATGTTTATTGATGATACGCGCGCGTATACACGCTCTAGTCACATGTAAATTACTACGTGAGTGTTACGTGACGTAATGTCACAAGAATGTAGTGAGATTGATGTGATGGAGCGACTCAAACTACAGCTCTGCCAACAGTCAACAGCTGAGACGAGTATCGCAGATTGTAAATAACTTGCACATATGTATTTTTACAAACTGTCGAGTTGAACGAAAATAAAAACGTACTGTATAACGACTGGCTGATTTTTTATTAAAATTACAGTTAACTAAAAAACTAAGATAAACTTCCTTCTCAATGCAGACACTAGGCTATACGTATAATTGACAATTGGCAACTGAACGCGTTTCAGGATTTCATTTTTTATACGAATTTATCTAATAACAACTATACATATTATTCTTTGACCAAATGGTATCATTCTTTGAAACACATTTGAAGTCTCGTCAACTCGTTTTATACAATAACTAGGGGGCGCGGCGAACAATGTTCTACGTTGATAATATAAACAATCCTAAAAGTCAATCGCAGCGCCACCTACCGGGTCCAATTGTGATCCACCTGATTCTTTTCACATTCTTGAATCCACCTAAATACACAATGATAATCAACAAAACCTGTCCAGACGTTTAAGAGAAGTTCAGTCACATACACACGGACACAAGAATTATATATAAAGATTGTGTTGTGTTGTGTTAAGAAGGAAAGTATTGTTGATGCTACTGTGACCGCTATAACTACTGGCGTCATTAGTATTTGACACATTGCCCATAAGACAGTATAATATGCTGTGGTTATGAAGTTAAAGTGGAATTGTTACCCTGTTACAGCACGAGGCCGAGTCACCCCGGCGCTGTAGTCGATGTCAGTGAGAATCCACTTGACGCCAGCAAGGTAATTTTATATTGAAATTCAATTTTTATATAGTTATACAAATATTTGCCATCTGAAGTATAATCTATACTAATATTATTAAGAGGTAAAGTTTGTGAGTTTGGGTGTTCGAGGTAATCTCTGGTACTACTGATTTGATTTTGAAAATTCTTTCACTTTTAGTAAGGTATATTGTCCCTGAATGCTATAGAGTAATTTTTATTTTGGTAAATTTATATTTTTTATAATTAATCACAATAAATCTAATTAACACCGGCAAAAAATCTATAGTATGGCGTATACCGCTTGAACGCTTTGAAATAAAGGAATTAAATCGATACCAAGAATATAAATTTAAAAAACAATCCGCGACACCATATAGCAAAGTTTATTATCTTAGCAAAAAATATGGTTTCTATATCACAAGTGAAATATTTTTTACAAGATTAAGTTTGGATACATATATACATTACAAATTCTTATAAAAATAAATAGCTAAACCAAAATGAAAATTTTGTGGAGATAATAAAGCATTACAAATTGTTCCATAAAATAATGACTGTTTATTTATTTTATTACATAAATATTCAATTTTATTAAATACAAATAACAAGAATTTAAAGAACTGGGCTAGGCGTAGGTGAGACGAAGTCGCACGGGTCAGCTAGTTTCTCAAATAAAAATATAGAAGACAGTTATAGTATAGTTCATCATAAATGGTAGGTAAAAAAAAGGTAGTCCGGTGAAGCTGGTTAAGACGTTGCATGATCAATAGCGTAGTCAGTTCGAAAAAAAAAATAAAGGTAGGTAAAAATATGGGGCTTTAGATGAAATAATAGATTTGTTGGTACTAAGTAGAAAAACCCGTTTTCTACAACGGGGACAACTTTTTTTTAATGCCAAAAAGCAGCAAACTGGCAGACGGCACACCTGATAGAAAATAGATACCGTCGCATATGGACAACTGCAACACCAAGGGCATCACTGCTAAGTTACCGACCTTGAAGAGCACGTTTCAGTTCCTTCTTGAAAAGCCCCATATTATAGCCCTGTGGAAAAACAGTGCTGGGTAACCCACAACGCTAGCGTACGCATAAGTAAAGTTCGAGAGAACCTCACGGTAATCGCAATTTTGCTAGCTTTTAAGGTGTGTGGGTGAGCAGCCAGCTAGCGGTGCCGCGGGACGTGCGAGTTTGAAATGGAGAAGAGGGCACCATATTATAATGCTCCCGGGAAAACAATTTAAGTTAACGTTTACTTTGAAAAGTGGAAAACATAAATTATATGATAAATACACATCAATCGTAAATAGTAAATAAGTATCATTGAATATTTTATAAGTTCAATGCTTGATCACAATCTTAGATGATGTTAACGTACAAAAAATGGACGTAACACAGTCAGCCTAAACGGACTGACTCGTAAAGGCAGTAACTAGATAACAGTCATATAGCCGGTTATTAGAATCTGGCAAAATATATCCATGTAGGCCAAAGAACTGAAAATCGGTTGGTAGTACAAAGCCAACATTTTTAGTCTACACTTCCCTTTTCAGATACACGATTTTATAAACGGCTAGCGGGCCCGGCGAACGTTGTCCCGCCCTGTTAATAAAAAAAAACCTTGACAAATTATATACCTTAACCTTCCTCATGAATCACTTTATCTACTAGTTAAAATCGCATGAAAATTCGTTCAGTAGTTTTTGAGTTTATCGCGAACAGACAGGCAGACAGACGTGGCATTTAGTCCATATTTTATAATATATAATATTACAAAGATAGCTTGGTAGCTGGCACGAGCGATACCTCTCACAGAAACTAGTTTCATAACTGTGACTTGAATTATTCAAGTTCAACGTATTAATTACATAACTATTTATGTTAATAACATTAGTGTTATTTAAGGCAAAGGTCGTCTGATATCAAAGTAATGTCAAATAAACTCGATCGCGTAGGGTGTACTGGTGGAAACGATTACGTAATTGTGAAAGTAATTTCGGCTCGGCCTTCACCCACTGAACTACTTTACTAACGAGGTTGTTACATCAATATGCTATCATATTTACACAAATTAATTACAAAGTCATGTGTACATTTGGTATAATAGTTATGTGTCAACCCTAGAAATTACTATTCGTCATGTTCTTGACAATGTTTGTTAAAATGCTTTTAATAAGTACTTATTACACCAGGGGTATCGAAACGGTCCATCACAATCGTGAGTATTTTTAAATCGACCTCGAGTAAAATTTGCCGGTATAGGAACTATTCTGAGATTTTGTTTTAATCGGTAGGTAACGAAATATAATAAATAAACAACTAAAATTATTCTCCACAATTAAGCCAGAATAACCTCCTCGTAACTGCCTTTTATCGTTTTTAGCAGAACTTACCTACACATACCTAGATGACAACCCTGCATCACACATACTTGGAGCCTTTCAGAGTCGATCGGTCGTAGTCTAACAACATTGAGGTGGATCGTGAACAGTTAAAGTTTAAGGACCTCTGTCTTAGACCATATATTATTGATTGTTATTGTAAGACCAAAGTACGCAAATTATCTTTTAACACGCCCTATACACAATACAGGCAACATCCGCCAACCTGCAATAGTTAAAAAATACTAAACGAATTATAAACTGAATAATGGTCTGAAACAGAATAAAGACTTCCGTTGTTTTAAATCGGATTCATTCACACCCTAGCGGCTGAGAAGATTCAAAATCATATAAATCTATACTAATAGTATAAAGTTGGAGGGTTTGTTTGTGTGGTTGAACGCGCTAATAATCTCAGGAACTACTGGTCCGATTTGAAAAATTCTTTCAAAGTTAAATAGATCATTTATCGAGGAAGGCTATAATCTAATCACGGTTAGACCAATAGCACCGGAGCACCAACGAAGAGTGTTTGATAATAAGGGTGTTTTCCCTTTTGAGAGCTTCCGCTGCGTGTTAGTTAGCCCAAAGTAACTATACCACGCGGACGAAGTCGCGGGCAGAAGCTAGTAATGTATAAATTACGATGGTTTTGATCTCTAACGCGTTTAAATCTTTCCAATCCTTATGTCTTAATTTACCCACGAATTTTTGAAAGCACTTCAGGAATTATTAGAATTTCTTTCATCTCCAATTTTACCGTCTAAAACGAAACGCTACTACGCTTTTTTTATCTAACGGTATCAGTAAAAAAAACAAGTTATAATTTCATAAAGTAAATGTTGCGTTCAAACTGTTTCCGCACAGCGGCGAAACAGTGTCAACATTAGTATGTGACAGCTATCGAAAGTTCGAGAAACGGCCTTCACCTAATGCCACCGATTACTACACACGAACTGGTTTCTATTATATAACGTTTGTTTATTTGTTCCGTCACCGTTCGTTATTCCGAACGATGTACATTATCGTTTCTATAGCTTTTATTTTTTAATTTACTCATTTAAGATTCTTACTTTGAATCGCTTTCATATTAGTCTCTCTTAGAAGAAATGTTATTAAAGTTGAATTATTAAGACGCGATAATCATGTGTTGTCCAAGAACACTTTTTAAATTTATCGTTACGTTAAAAAATACCGGGTGGGATAAGTTTCCAGTGTATTGCAGCATGTACGTGCACATTATTGAATACAGAAAATTGTTTTTTTTTATGACTCTCGTATTAACGCACACTACAAGTCAATCATTTGTAGATATAAATAATTGCCTTGTGTTGGATTCGAACTTGGAACACTCAGTGCAGTAGTAGGCGTGAAGTAACAGTAAAGTTCGGTCAGTGAGATCAACTCCCCTCTCTCGCCCCGCTTCCCCGCTTCCCCTTCTCTCAAACACATGCTGGCAAGGCACTTACGACTCCTCTGGTGTTGCAAGTGTCTATGGACGGTGATGATCACTTAACATCAGGTGACCCACCTATTCGTTTGCGTTAAAAAAAAGGCGACGAGGCGACCTCTTAAATCACCGCACTACGCGCGTCATAATTATTCCCTCTACAAATGACTAATTTGAAGCAATGCTGGTACAGCTGATAGCGTGGTCACACACCGCGTCGAGACTTGCGATTGACTCGAAGCTTTTGGTGAAGGAAAACACCGTGATAAGACTGTAGCATGGTGATAGTAACGCTTTTTCTAAATCCGCCTGGCTAGGTACCACCGTCAAGTTGAAAATCTGTCGCCAAACACCTGTTGATGTATATTAAGTACAGCTGTACTTAACAACCAGTCACCTTATAAGTTTAATGTGTTTATCATCTTATACCACATTAGTCATTCAAGATCAGATGAGATTGTGTTCAAATGCTATTAAGTATAAAAAAAGTGTGTGCGTACTTAGGTACACACGTTCTAAAAGTTATACTTCTTTGGCGTAACAAAATAAAAATCGTTTCAAAAATGTTATCATTCGCCTTATTTACACGTTTGTAGAAGAAACGACACTAACAATAGAAAAACGGTATTTAATACAAAGAAATACAAAGAAACAAAATGTTGACTACAGCTAACTTCAGGGTGTCGATTTTTGGTGACGCTGTGCGCGCGCTTCGTAAAAATTTACTCTCATCATTTTTCCCTAACGCGCCAAAAGGAGTATAACTTCAAAAATGTCTAAACAAACCTAAACCAATATGATTACTTTCATTTTTTATAACTCGTGTAAATATTAGATCATGAACAAAGTACATTATAGCGACGTCATGGGCTGTTTCAATAGTTCCTATGAAAAACATAATATAACAAATTCCTAATAATAACTTTCACGTGACCACCGTGGTACTTGTCCGCACTCGGAAATCGACATGATCTTCCGCATAACTACGAAATAGAACGTAAAGGCTGTCGTGGCCTTTGTGTTTACAAAATAATACTGTAGCTCTCCTCTATCTTATAATATAATCGTATTCGTTATGTCACGGTGAGAGGACTTGTATTAAAGTTAACAGTTATTTATATCCGGTACTAAGCCCACATCTGAGGTAGTCATACAACAATTACTTCGAACATATCGTTCGATAAGAATATAGAGACCTTAAATACAATCGTTTGAAGGTAATTAACCTTTACGAATATAAACTATAAAAGATAATTACTTGTCACAATACCCTTCGTTGTCAACACAATATATTTCCTTGTATTTAAAGAAATAATAAATCGACTATAAAACTTTTTTTTTTCGGACCCACTACACTATTGACCTAGGTATTAACAGCTTCACCGGACTATTAAGGCACTCAACCGATTTTATTTTACAACTAGCTCAAGGGTGCACGGCACACCTCGGCTAGGGCTGTTGCCTAACACATGCAATTCGCGACCTATCTAAGAAACTATAAAGTTGTTATAGCGCCCTCTATATTTGTTAAAATAATACAATAAATTGTATCAATTTAGTAACAATTGAGTTTGGATTAAGGCATGGAAATGATAGTTATTTTAGTATAATTGTTTAATAGTGAAATAAAAAACTTACCAGTTATTTTAGTGGTGATAAATGTACATTACAACAGAACAATGGATTCCTACCCAGCGAGCTTTTCTTGAACTACTATCACCATATCATAAAATAGAATATATATATTTTTTATTCTGGATTCCCTGACCATGATATATTTAGTAGCTCCACAATTTACTACAATAGCACACAAACCGTATTACCAAAGGAAAACGAGCCGTGATATAAATTCACAATTATCGTATGAAATTATTTTTCGTTTTCTTTTTTCTTAGTTCACATCTCGCCATGTACCTTACATTTTTCGAGAACATAAAATATTAAGGATTTTTTTTCTATGTATCCAACAAAACTACAAATCGAGACTGATTAATTTTTTTCAAATAAACACCTGTAGGTCCTATATAATATACTAAATTTAACTAATATCACAATCCGCTAACGTTGAAGACAATAAAATGTTCTCGCTGTAACTTAAATTATTTATTTTTATATTCAATCATCGATAGGTCGTAGGCTGTCATGTTGATTAAAGTAATACGTTCCATCTGTAAGAAGCATTTATCAAGCAATTTGAAGTTAACACTAAGGACCATACATAAAATCACTAACATCCGTGAACACTTACGACTTTGAAGCATTTTTCATCTCATGTTTTCGTACCTGTGAAAGAACGACATTATTAGAAATAGCAATAAATGAATGTTAATTAGTTATTGTCAATTAATTAACATATTGACATGTCATTTTATTTGCATTTATTTTTCTATTATAATTTCATATTATTATATGGTTTATTGTTATTATTATATTATTATTACTGAGAAAACTCTGAAACCACGAATCCTGAAAAAAAAACCCCGAAAATGCAGTCCTTGGAAATAGTCTAAAGTTGGCTAGTTTTCTGTTACATATAAATGGCAATATATCAAGCAAACAATAAAATTTTTGGGGTGCAAGGGGTGTCGAATAACATCTAACACTTGAGACACTCAAGCCAACCTCACCTGCACGTGGTGCACCCTGCTCAATAACGAACGAGGCAATGGCGAAAGCGGGGTGGTAGGGTTCTACAGCCTGACTGGGTCGCAACCACCATGTATATGGCGAAAAAGCCCGTCATAGTGATTCGCTTCTGCGGGTCGCGTTTCGGGATCAGCCTGTGCATATCCAGCATTTCGCAGGCCGGCATGACAGTGGCGACCGGCGATGGATAGTGTCACTCGGTGGTCGCCATTGTTTTTGGATTGTACTGTGCTTACCATCAGGCACAGTGCAGTCATTTTGCCG
The DNA here is from genome assembly GCA_015888305.1 of Antheraea pernyi. Taxonomy (NCBI): domain Eukaryota; kingdom Metazoa; phylum Arthropoda; class Insecta; order Lepidoptera; family Saturniidae; genus Antheraea; species Antheraea pernyi. The sequence goes on along the minus strand of MU161364.1, from coordinate 26,664 downwards.
TGCTACTATAAAAAAAAAAAAATCTTGAAAAACTTCTTAACGGTGGTGCCGCTCAAACAGATACCATAAATAGCCTACCAAAGCTAAAGCCTACAGAAAAGTTGTAAGGCTAAAAGATCCCATCAGACTTCGTAACTATATAATAATAATCATAAATACAGTGGTATAACGACATAATCCCAAGGAGGGTTGAAGTCAGGCAGGCGGCCGATCGTAAAAATTAAGCCAAATCATATACCACAACATGATAAACATGTTGTAACGACCCTACTTATGTGGGATAATAAGGGTAGGAAGAAGAAGAATGTTAATTAATTAGAATGAAGATGTCGATTTTTGTCAATTATTCTAAGTAATGTACTGGATCGACACCACCATACGGTCACGCTTAGGGGTGTCACGTATTGGAATTAGCCTATATCCTATCCTAGCCTATATCCACTAACTAGCAGTATAGTATAATATCTGTCACGTCATATCATAGTGACTTCTTTTTAGTTTATAACGTTTCGTAATCAGTCCGTGTATATCCAACTGTTGAGAGGCTTGCAGGTTGACATGATAGCAGCAACTGGTAAAGGATTTTAAACCTCTAGATCTGCTATACTCAACCTACGGCCCGCGGGCCGCGTACTTACAATTAGTTTTGAAGAGCATTTATATGGTCTCAAAATTTTATATTTCTTTAAGTAATACAATTAAAAAAAAATGCGTGCGGAGTTGCGTGTACAACTAGTTCTAAATAAATATCGTAATAATTCTTATCTTTAATTATAATTAATATATTTTTTTGACGGGTCCATACCGCTTTGTACGTTTACGTTAATTGCTCGACGTTTCTGTGAGGCCGAGGTCAGGTGACTTTTTATTTGTTTTGTATTTATTTCGTGTTATTAATTTACGCAAAAGTAAAAAAAAACATATCTATAATACAGTCACTTTATTTATTTACAACTACATTTTATCAAATATCCTGAAACAATAAATATTTTTTATATAAAATATAACCGTTCAATAAATGCGTAAACATGCTAGGATTTAAACTGCGTTTTCGGATTTTAATCTAAGTTTATATTGAAGCATTTCTTTGTATACACAGAAAATAATTAGACTTATGCAATAATATAGTACTTGTGGTTTCACCTATGGTGCAAAAGTTCTACATACTCATATGCAGTTAAACCCCACTTAAAAGATTATTCTTTAAGGTTTTGGTGATTGTACATGTACAAGCAAAGAAGAATTCTTTCATTACTTATCCTTTGCACTACAAATTCGTATATTTATACACTAGCCTTTGCCCGCGACTTCGTCCGCGTGGAACAGTTACTTTGGGCTAACGCTATTCAGCAGCAGACACATTCTTCACTTTGGGCTAACGCTAATAAGCAGCAGACACATTCTTCATTATTGCTCCGCTCCTATTGGTCTTAGCGTTTTTTTTTATTGTTGCACGGCAAAATGACTGCACTGTGCCTGATGGTACGCACATTACAATCCAAATCCTATTACAATACACTATCCATCGCTGGTCACACTGTCATGCCGGCCTGGAAAAAACTGGATATACACAGGCTGATCCCGAACCGCGACCCGCAGAAGCGAATCACTATGACGGGCTTTTTCGCCATATGCATGGTGGTCGCGACCCAGTCGGGCTTCAAAACCCTACCACCCCGCAAAGAAAAAGCGTGATGATATATAGCATATAACCTTCCTCGATAAATGAGCTATATAACACTGAAAGAATTTTTTAAATCAGACCAGTAGTTCCTGAGATTACCCCCTAAAACGTCACAAATTCACAAACTTTACCTCTTTATAATATTAGTATAGAATAGATATAGATTTTAACACAAAAATAGTGTACTTGTTGATTGAACATATTTTTGATAAATTCCTCTTTCATTCCAGATTCGAACGAGACATTGGATCAAAAGGCACAAATGCGATAAGTTGTAACATGTCGTTTCGACAACAGAAGTATCTGACGAGACAGCCGATGAAACGAAGTCTGAGAAAAGTGCCACCAGATAGATATAAAACAACTATGACATATATGTCTAGGCTCAAAAGTTACAGCTTTAATATTTTATGAAACAAACAAACAACAAAGAACTAGAGAAGAAATTAACTGAAATAAAGATGGGTATACATGTTCTTCTAGCGTCTACAGCGTTGAAAACGGTCAGCGTTACAGGGCTATGGTTAATTCCCCTACTACTTGGAGCACTAACCTATCATAATTATAATTCTTATGACCCTGAATCAAGAGTCATAGACAAAGAACCAAGAAAGGAGTACGACTTCATTGTAGTAGGCGGTGGCTCCGCCGGTGCCGTTGTAGCGAACCGCCTTACTGAGGTCTCGAACTGGAACGTTCTCTTGTTGGAGAGTGGTAAATATTGATATGACTTTCCTAATTATATATATTTAAATATATATAAAATTTATATAATACTAGCTGACCAGCGCAACTTCGTCTGCGCCGGTTATTACCTGTTCCGGTTTCATTTCCAAACGCAAAAATTTAAAAAAAAACATAAGAACTCGATTGTAGGGACACCTACCGGGCCCAATTGTGAATCCAAACTATCGTATATATATATTGGCAAGAAATATCTTACCGGTATCCCCCTGGATTGCTACTTTGACCCTCACCTCCGCACCACATTTACTATCCTCGCAACAACACAATAATTGCACCGGCTTTTAGTTTTTATGTTATTATGTTCTAACCACCTCCATCAATTAACATACTGTAAAAAGTAAACTTTATCTCAATTAAATTTTCATTTCGATTTAGCTCTTTGTTCTAATAAGAATTTATAAAGTATACATGAAACTTGTTTCTAATCACTTAGTAATTGTAACATTTTTTAATCACATAAACAATCTTTTTGGCTGAGATATTAAACTTAAAGATATGTGTATGTATATAGTCCAATATACCTTTCTAACAGTGTAAGAATTTTCAAAATCGGATTAGTAGCACCAGAGATTATCCCGAATATCCAAACTCACAAAGTACAACTTCAACTTTTTAATATTGGAGCTTCATAGATACGAATTCTACCAGTGTTAAGTCAGTCACGGGAGTGTCACATTATCGGTAGTATTATTCTTTCATATTAGGCCTCTGAGATACACAAAGACAAACACAACACTACCAGACATTATGCCTTAAATAGATATTTATTTACATAATAATTACTGTTAGCGATGTAGTCCGGTGAAGCTATTAAGACCTCGCTAGGTCAATAGCGTAATCAATTCGAGAAATAAAATACTGTTAGTGATTGTGTTATGTTAAAGTTTAATTTTGTTAAAACATATAAGATTAGCCAGGGTATTGGCAAAAAGAAAAAATGCAGACCTTTGTGTCTTTGTTACAATCAGACGGACGTAGTATATTGTTACTTAAAATATTATACAATACAATACTAAATCGAGGCAATTGAAAAAATGTGTTCGATAGTGTCTTCATCCAACCCACATTCATATATTGAGTTGTCCCTGATTCTGAGCTTTGCAAGATAGGCACGCGTCTACAGATAGTAGACGCAGCAAACTTGCAACAATCACGAAACTTATTGGCCATGGCTTACCAGGAATGTTGTTCTGAATGGAAGCATATGATTTGCCTGTAATTGGGTTGGATACGTTCCAGTTTGAGTTCCATAATGGGAACAAATAGGAGTTGTCCTGAACATAGGTTATATAGCGATTAAAATATCCAGTCTGGATAGCTTCTGTAGCGATAAGATCAACATCTTCATTACCATGGATCCCACTATGTCCCCGTATCCATGCCAGAACTACATAAATTCCCAAACAATGAAATTGCTAGAAATGGAATTGATTTGTGATAACTGATGTTTCTTTGAAATATGTCAAACATGTCAAAACAATATCAAATGTAGTGTAAAAGTTACAATTAGAAGAAAAAGCCCATTCTCTCTTGAAGGCAAACAATTTTATTAATTAAACAAAAACATTTATACAGATTTTTTGGACCAGGAACCATCTCGGTCGTCCCCAGAACACTCTACAATATTATTATCACAATCTGAGCAATAGTTTCGGCATGCATTGAGGACAAACATACAAACATTGATTTTTATGTATAAAGATTATATCATACGAGTAGTTATGAACACCGATAAGATTTCTGGTTATAATCATAGTATTTTTTATTTGTTCATTCAAATCTCAACATTTAACAATATACTGATATATAACGCAAATCTCGGGCACCTCTCAAAAATATCAGGCTCACATGACTACGTGACGATAGCTGCCGATTGAACCTGCCATTGGAGTAGTGATTTCTATAAATTTGTAGTAGTAATTGCAATAAGTACTGCGACTACTTCCGTCAGTCAAAAAACAGGGTGTGCCGAAAAGAAATACGATAGAAGTAAAACTTTTACATCAAAAGGAAACATATTAATTACAATAATAAAACAAAAATCCAAATACTGACCGCGCCCGACGCTGCTTCACTTCAGTGATCGGACAAGAACCGGTATTTTCAACACTCTATCCTACACAGTGTTTACCTTAACACAACTTTTCCTCACACAAAAAGGTTGCGGATTCGAATTTCAAAGCCCTCTCATATGAAGTTTAATTTCAAGAATTGGTCATAAAATCATAACTAACATTAATAATGTAAACTGAATACCTATCGTTCTGACACATTTTTGATACAATTTTTAGATAAATTACATAATGTATTAACATTACTGTACTATGAACTGGTTTTATCATAAAAATGACATAATGAAACTTTATCCGTTCATAATTTTCCACCAACATTTTACAGGTCCTGATGAAAACGAGGTGACGGATGTCCCTTCGTTAGCCGGCTATCTTCAGTTAACGAAACTGGACTGGCAGTACAAGACAGAGCCTACAAATTATGCTTGCCTCGGGTTCAAACAACATAGATGCAGTTGGCCGAGAGGCAAGGTAACGTAGTCTTCAATCGACATTCATAGTAATAAAATTATTCTCAACGAAAAATATCTTCTATTGTTACGAGTAGAATCAATAACAATTATTTGTTTTTTTTTAATGCGCTTTAGTTGTTGGGGCTATTGTGTGTGGTGATAAATAATGCACTTCTAATTTTTGGATATATTTATTATATTTTTGACCTAATAATGGGCCGGACAAGACAGAGTAATGCAAACGACTGACGTCGTAGTGGTCCGCCATGCCGGACCGCAGTACTAAATGTGCGGCGTCAGTTCCACAGCGCCGTATATTATGAATATAGCAATGTCGCAGTAACGTTAATTGCTAATCAAAAACTCTAAAGCTTCTTTTCAACAACAAACTTTATACAAAATAAGGCAACGTAATCCGCTCATCGCGACTGAAGCGCGTCATGTTGCATTCCCGATAGAGTTTAAAATATACAGGAAAAAAAATTAAAACTAAAAGAATATCTTTATCCGTATAACTTAATTCAAATAACTTTGCACTGCGTACTTGGAGAGATATGCTAACAGTAAATAGAATAATATTATAACGAAATAGTAGCGAAGAATCAGAATCAGAAGATGCATAACGAAATGGATCGCCGACAATACAAATCTTGTCATGATGGACTGGCAAAACTAGTACAAAACAGGGAAAAATTGTGGCAAAGAATAAGTTTCAGGTTCTCCAGTAGAAATAAAAGTATTTATAAAAGTATTTTTGGATATATCACAAAATAATGTTTTAAAATTAGAATATAATTTTGATAAATAGAAACGTTAATTGCTAATCAAAAACTCTAAAGCTTCTTTTCAACAACAAACTTTATACAAAATAAGGCAACGTAATCCGCTCATGGCGACATGAAGCGCGTCATATTGCATTCCCGATAGAGCTTAAAATATACAGAAAAAAAATTTAAAACTAAAAGAATAACTTTATCCGTATAACTTAATTCAAATAGCTTTGCACTGAGTGTTTGGAGAGATATGCTAACAGCAAATAGAATAATATTATAACGAAATAGTAGCGAAGAGAGGGAAACAAGAATCGGAAGATGCATAATGAAATGGGTCGACGGCAATACAAATCTTGTCATGATGGACTGGCAAAACGAGTAGAAAACAGGGAGAAATTGTGGCAAAGTAATAAGTTTCAGATTCTCCAGCAGAAAGAAAAGTAGTATTTTTGGATATATCATAAAATAATGTTTTAAAATTAGAATATAGTTTTGATAAATAGTTATAATATTCATTTTATAATATTTTTATCCGATTTCCGTTTCAGGTTTTAGGAGGCTCCAGCGTACTCAATTACATGATATATGTCCGAGGCAACAGACACGACTACGACCAGTGGGAATCGTTCGGCAACCCTGGCTGGGGTTATAAAGACGTTCTAAAATACTTCATCAAGTCTGAAGACAATAGAAACCCATATCTGGCAAAAAATAAATATCACGGAAGAGGAGGATACTTAACAGTACAAGAAGCGCCTTGGAGGTCACCATTGGTGGCCGCATTCGTCGAAGCCGGAGTAGAAATCGGTTATGAGAACAGAGATATAAATGGAGAAATCCAGACTGGTTTTATGATAGCCCAAGGAACATTAAGACGTGGGTCGCGATGCAGTACAGCAAAGGCTTTTCTAAGGCCAGTTCGTACTCGTAGAAATCTTGACGTATCTTTAAACTCACAAGCAACAAGAATACTAATCAATCCAGTCACAATGAAAGCATATGGCGTTGAATATATCAAGCGTGGGATAAAAAGAGTTGTGTATGCTAGAAAAGAAGTAATATTATCTGCTGGTGCAATTAACAGTCCTCAACTTCTAATGTTGTCAGGTATAGGACCCAAGAATCATTTAAGAGACGTTGGGGTAAAAGTTTTAAAAGATTTGCCAGTTGGTGAAAATTTGCAAGACCACGTCGGAGTTGGTGGACTAACTTTTCTAGTCGACAAACCTGTTGCACTTGTTCAAAATCGTATCCAAGCATTTCCAGTAACTATGGACTACGTAGTTAATGAGAGAGGTCCAATGACTGTTCTAGGCGGTCTAGAGGGTGTAGCTTTTGTAAATACCAAGTATGCAAATTCATCAGGACTCTGGCCTGATATACAGTTTCATATGGCGCCGGCATCACTGTCTTCAGACAATGGACAGATTGTAAGGAAAATTTTGGGATTAACTGATGAACTATATGACACCGTGTTTAAACCTATCGCAAATAAAGACCAATGGACAATCATGCCACTTTTACTACGGCCAAACACTCGTGGTTATGTTCGATTAAGAAGTTCTAACCCATTTCATTATCCAATTATGAACCCTCGATACCATGAAAATGCATTAGATGTGGCTCGACTTGTTGAAGGTATCAAAATCGCTGTAAAAGTGGGAAACGCATCGCCCTTTAAACAGTTTGGTTCAAGACTTTACATGAAGCCTTTACCAAACTGTAAGCAATATGAATTCATGTCTGATAAATACATTGAATGCCAAGTGAGGACTATATCAATGACAATATATCATCAATGCGGGACTGCGAAAATGGGGCCTTCCTGGGATAAAGAGGCTGTAGTGGATCCTAGATTGAGAGTTCATGGAGTCGAAGGTTTAAGAGTGATAGACGCCAGTATAATGCCCACAATAGTAAGTGGTAATACAAACGCTGCAGTCATTATGATAGGTGAAAAGGGTGCTGATTTAATTAAAGAAGACTGGTTAAACCACAAACCATAAAGAATAAGTTACCAATGTAATAAGATATACTAGTTCTATATTTTCCAAAGAAAACGCGTACCATATCGATAAGATGTATAAATATATATTTTTAGTGTAATGTTAAAATTATTCACGATAGTATATAAACGTTTTGTTAAATAACACTAATTTGTGTAATTTTTAATGGCACGGTGTATTTAATTACAATATAGCATGCAATTTAAGAGAAAAGAAGTGGGAGTTACTTGTAGGCCGGCATTAGAGATGACAAAATGTTATGCCAGGGATTCCCACTATGCATTATGGTACTGCGACGTTGCAATGTGCTTGAAATTTGAGAAACTGGTGGCAGTAATTAAAAAAAAATTAATATCTAGCTTTAACTAAAAATTGATGCAGATGAATCCATTCAGAAGCATAAAGATTTATGCTTGATTAGTATCATTGAACACATATTTAGACTTGAATGTCACTTGACAAAATACTAAACGTGTTAGCGACCCGTGAAGTAAAAGATAAGGAATACCAAATGATCTGATCTGAAATCTGATGAAGATACTAAAATCCTCATACGAGTAAATTTATAAAGAAGAGTGCATATTTTCGCTTACATTAAGGCTGATGCATAATGTGAACATTCCATTTTGGAGTCGATATTCAGTCATTTTCGTTCTGCATTACTCTTTCGAATTACGTAAGTAGTGACCAGGTTCCTTACGATGTTTTCTTTCATCGTTAGCTGATGCTATCACATCTTAAATTGAAATTATTATATGCACTACTTGTGATGGTACAAGGCTAGAAACCGAAGCCTTAGAATTGTGGTTTCACTAGTGTGAGTTGTTCTCAATGTAGACTATTGGTAATTCTGTTGTCATTATGTAAATATTGTATAAATTAAGAGGTAAACTTTAGTGTTACGACTTAGTGACCAGGTTCCTTACGATGTTTTCTTTCACCGTTAGCTGATGCTGTCACATCTTAAGTTGAAATTATTATATGCACTACTTGTGCTAGTACAAGGCTAGAAACAGAAGCCTTAGAATTGTCGTTTGACTAGTGTGAATTGTTTTCAATGTAGACTATTGGATTACTGTTGTCATTATGTAAATATATGTTGTATAAATTAAGAGGGAAGCTTAAGTGTTACGACTTACTGTTGTTCTTAAAGTAACTATTTATTCTATAATGCCATAATATTTTACATTATATATATTATTTTGCGTTAACCTACCGAATGAGGGTATATTTGCGGATTCAAAACAGAAGTCGTTTTAATGTATTATGTACGTTAGAGATATTTAGAATAAGAAGTGTTCTAATTATAAATTTCTTCTGTACGTGTGTCTGTCACTGAACTCCTCCTAAACGGCTGGACCGATTTTGATGAAATTTTGCGTGCGTGTTCCAGGGGATCCGAGAATGGTTATATTCACAATTGGACCGGATAGGTGGCGCTGCGGTGGGCTCTTAGGATTTAATTATCAAAGCAGCACAACGTCCGCAGGGACCGCTTGTAACACTATATAATTCAAGCGACCGTTTCAAAACTTGAATTACTAACATAATAAAACATCCCTCGCGCTGAATTCGTATAAGATTCGATACATAACTATGCCTAGCATACGCTGATCTCGGAGCAGCAGTCCTGTTAATGCTGTGTATACATACATAGCTATAGGCCGCAGTAGCCACTTCAGATGGAGATCAGGACTGCTTGCTTCTTCATAACATAGTCGAGGCAGTCATAAGGACTGCCGACAGAAGTGAAAATTCAAAATAATAAAATAACTGTGTACTTTTAAACCAATTATAATATTCATTATTTAAATTTCATAACTTGTGAAGTAAAATTATTATTAATATCAATCTGATTTTCACATCGATTGACAGCCGGAGCAAAAATTATAGTTATCTTTGTATAGTTTATTAGTTAACTAGCGGGCCCGGCAGGCGTTGTCCCGCTCTAATTATTAAAAAAAATCTTGACAAATTATATTTCCTTATAACCTTCCTCGTGAATCACTTTATTCACTGGTGGGAACCGCATGAACATCCGTACAGTAGTTTTTGAGTTTATCGCGAACAGACAGACAGACAGACGCGGTAGGGGACTTTGTTTTATACTATGTAATGATTAAACATATGATGATCTTCACAAGTTTATACAAAATATCCATATCACGTGTACACTAGACTGATTAAAAAAATTGACTATTTTTTCTTTCTTAAATATATCGAAAAAACTGTTAGAAAAGATGAAAAAGTTTCGTCAAAAAGTTGGAACAAAATGAAAAAATATTATAAATTATATATTAAAGTTGAATAACTTTGAAACGCGTCGGTTTATCCAAATATTATAAGGTAGCTTTTTTGATGAACCATTAAAGAGTTATAAAATTCTAAACTCAAAAAAACAAGCTTTCCCATCTTAATCATACGGAAAATTGAAATTTACCAAGCGGCATATCTTAATATTAACAATATTTTCGATATCGATTTATTATATATTCGAGCTCCTTTTCAACAATATTTTCGATATATTCAAGAAAAAAAAGTCAATTTTTTAATCAGTCTAATGTATACATGCCACTATACTACGCTTCACTAGTCTGGGGCAAGGGCGTCACGGACGTCACGAGCATGTCGAGGTCATCGGTGATGCAAACCCATACATTTTTCCCCTATTGAATTTTTTAACTCGCGCAATGTGACTAAAGAAGTATTCACTTCAAAATGTTAGTATTATGATTAAAACATGCAACAAAACGAGTTCAGCGACTGGAAAATTATCAATTAAGACAATTTTAGGATGTACTCTTATGGCTAGTGTTTAGTTCAAACACTATTCTATTGCAAACGCCTACGTTGTACATAAATTATTATTAACCGGTCGGTGATATTAAAGACCTCTGGGGTTAACGTCAAATAATAAAAAACTTTGTGACTGTTGAGTTCATACGTAAAAAGAATAAAATAAAACCTTATTAAATAAGATTGTTTTATTTCACCCACTGTTACTATGAATTGTTTAAGGATATAATATCTCAAAAGGAAAAAATACATACTTCCTTGTAACTGACCAAAATTTTAATTTGCTTTATGAATTACCGTTTAGATCCTCTTCTATAGAAAAATGTCCTCTCCAAGAAGATCTCTAGAAAGATTTTCTATAACAAGTAATAACATTAAGACCTTGCTTGGTCAATAGCGTAGTCAGTTCGAAAAAAAAAATATTAACCATTAAATTTAATAAAAAATCAGATACTACGAATACTAATGGAGCCAAGAAGTAACAACGCTTATTTAGAGAGTTTTACCATTTATATTTTCTATGGTGTAATGGCGACGATCAATCATGGATATAGGACATTTCTCTAAAGTCACTCTGGTTCACAGTTAATATGGAAAGCAAAATAGTTGAACAATTAAACATCACACTAAAAACATTTGTTTTTACTCAAACTATAACCTACCAAATATAATTCTGTTTAATTTACACCATTCCAGAAAATTCTCGATTATGTAGGCTTAGATCGTATGATGGGTGTAGTATATACATTCTTCACATCAATGTGCTGCACCAAAATCGTAAACATTGTCAAGGACGCCGACTATCGTCTCAAATGGGAAATTCCACTGCACTCGTTAAACCATGGCCTAACTTATCATCACATCTTTCGAGGTTCTTCGATTAAGATAAAGTTCCGCGTCAAACTTTTTGGCCGCTCCGAATGTTTTTTTTTAATATCCTAGGAGGCAAACGGACTGGTGGGTCACCTGATGTTAATTAATCACCACCGTCCATAAACACTTACAACACCAGGGGAGTCGCAAGTGCGTTATCAACCTGTCTTGGGGGACAGGGTGGAAAACGGGAAGGGCGGAGGGGAGTGGAGGTGGGACCTCCGGCGCTCTCACTGACCGAACAAAACGCAACAATGCAAGCACTGTTACTTCACGTCGGTTTTCTGTGAGAGGGTAGTGGTACCCCGGTCGAGCCGACCCATTCATGCTGAACCCACTAATAGCTTCAGCGTAGCTCTACCACCTACAAAATCTGTAGCTTTAAGCACAGCCTTGCGAATAGTACAGTTAAGAGGTTAATATAAAACATATTCAAAATATTATTGTAAGACTTTAACATTAACATTTATTAATCTTTAAGTTATCCCAATAGTATACGTACAATATATTAGTTACGTTTTTAAATTTCAATTAATTATGATTCAAGTAGATATTTGCCTATTACATTAAGTGATAGAGATCTGACTTTACATGTGAAATGAAGATATAACTCCGATTGCGTCGTCTTTACATTTATTTATAATGGGGTAACGCCTTCCATAGAAACATCATTTTTTGAAGTGGATGACCATCTAATAATAACGAAAAATAACAAATATAAACAAGAAAAAGAAAACAACGAAAGTAGCAATAACATGTAATTAATAACAATAAAATTATTCTGAATACGAGTGTACTGCAACTCTGGTGAAGCTGTTAAGACCTTGCTTGGTCAATAGCGTAGTCAGTTCGAAAAAAAAAAACTGCAACTAGCCTGTTAGAAAAGATGAAAAAGTTTCGTCAAAAAGTTGGAACAAAATGAAAAAATATTATAAATTATATATTAAAGTTGAATAACTTTGAAACGCGTCGGTTTATCCAAATATTATAAGGTAGCTTTTTTGATGAACCATTAAAGAGTTATAAAATTCTAAACTCAAAAAAACAAGCTTTCCCATCTTAATCATACGGAAAATTGAAATTTACCAAGCGGCATATCTTAATATTAACAATATTTTCGATATCGATTTATTATATATTCGAGCTCCTTTTCAACAATATTTTCGATATATTCAAGAAAAAAAAGTCAATTTTTTAATCAGTCTAATGTATACATGCCACTATACTACGCTTCACTAGTCTGGGGCAAGGGCGTCACGGACGTCACGAGCATGTCGAGGTCATCGGTGATGCAAACCCATACATTTTTCCCCTATTGAATTTTTTAACTCGCGCAATGTGACTAAAGAAGTATTCACTTCAAAAAGTTAGTATTATGATTAAAACATGCAACAAAACGAGTTCAGCGACTGGAAAATTATCAATTAAGACAATTTTAGGATGTACTCTTATGGCTAGTGTTTAGTTCAAACACTATTCTATTGCAAACGCCTACGTTGTACATAAATTATTATTAACCGGTCGGTGATATTAAAAACCTCTGGGGTTAACGTCAAATAATAAAAAACTTTGTGACTGTTGATTTCATACGTAAAAAGAATAGAATAAAACCTTTTTAAATAAGATTGTTTTATTTCACCCACTGTTACTATGCATGTTCTAAGGATATAATATCTCAAAAGGAAAAAATACATACTTCCTTGTAACTGACCAAAATTTTAATTTGCTTTATGAATTACCGTTTAGATCCTCTTCTATAGAAAAATGTCCTCTCCAAGAAGATCTCTAGAAAGATTTTCTATTACAAGTAATAACATTAAATATATATATTTTATAAAGAGGGAAATTAGAAATATTTATATATTCGTAGCCGCCCGCGAGTTCGTCTGCGTTTGTATCTTTCTAATAGACTATATGATATTTTTATAATATGAAAAAACTGTGTAACGCAACTTTTTTACTTTGCAACTGAATTGCTAAATACCGATTTTCGTAGATGGTAAGTACAAAAATGACGGATTTTCATAGAAATTTTCATACCCTTTTTCGCAACCTTAAGGGCTGAATTTCCAAACCTCTTTCCTTAGTGCTTACCTGCATTGTAAAAGGAATCTATATACAATATTTTTATGTGCTTAGCCACCCAGTAGCTTGAGCTTTGTGTTGATATATGAGCAGTCAGACAGTTATTCTCCTCTATATTGGGAACACTATGGGATTATATTTAATCGGACACCATGACACTTGATACTTTTTTTTCGGACTAACGCTTTTATTGGTATGATGGATTTTCACAAATTCACCGGACTAATAAAACTATACTCACCTAAATGTATTTTCATGGAGACATTTTTATGTCATTAATCTTATCGTAATACGCCAAAAAGCTACACAACATTTCTCTATGAAAACGTGCATGTGTAGATACTTAAAAATGGTGAATATTTACACAATGTTAAATTTGCTACACCTCGACCATTTATTACAAGAAATAAATAACGCGAACGGAACCACGGGCACAACTAGTGTTAGTAATAGTTTGAAGCGATGATGGCTTAGTTGTCAGCGTGATTGGACATCGCGTCGTTGGACGTAGACTCGAATTCTTGGGAATGTGCCGGAACTTACGGTAAAGGAAAACATATCGACGAGAGAAAGTGGAATAGTCATAACTTAAAAAACCCGACTTTACACCAGAGCCAAAAAACTATTTCAAAAATGTTTCATGTGTAGTACTAAATCTAGGCAAAAAACCAAGGTATTATCGATGAAAAATGGAATCATAGGATAGCGAAACTCAGACCATTCGAAGCGGTATTTTTTATACAAGAATATGGTAAAAATTGATTTAGCCCAAAATTCAAGTTACGATAATTCCGCTTTCTCCCGTCGATATCGATAAATCTCTAGTATGATGGTAGGGTTTATTATTTTGTTTATTAGGTTTATTATACTAGCCACTACCCTCATGTTTGTAATTCTTTCTCCAATTACCTATAGCTGGTTTCCGTCTACTGCACTCGAGATTTAACATGTTAACAATCTTAGACCATATCGTCGGTAACATCTGGTGAGATTGCGGTCAAACCCTAAAACCTAACAGTATAAAAAAGTTATTATATAGTAAACTAATCCTTTTACTATACACAGTTAAAACTCAATCATGTGTGTCGTAGCGGGATTATTAAGTATAATAATACTTAGCAATACTAATCATTAAATTTAATAAAAAATCAAATACTACAAATACTAATGGAGCCAAGAAGTAACACCGCTTATTTAGAGAGTTTTACCATATATATTTCCTATGGGGTAATGGCGACGATCAATCATGGATATAGGACAATTCTCCAAAGTCACTCTGGTTCACAGTTAATATGGAAAGCAAAATAGTTGAACAATTAAACGTCACACGAAAAACATTTGTTTTTCCTCAAACTATAACCTACCAAATATAATTCTGTTTAATTTACACCATTCCAGAAAATTCTCGATTATGTAGGCTTAGATCGTATGATGGGTGTAGTATATACATTCTTCACATCAATGTGCTGCACCAAAATCGTAAACATTGTCAAGGACGCCGACTATCGTCTCAAATGGGAAATTCCACTGCACTCGTTAAACCATGGCCTAACTTATCATCACATCTTTCGAGGTTCTTCGATTAAGATAAAGTTCCGCGTCAAGCTTTTTGGCCGCTCAGAATGTTTTTTTTTATATCCTAGGAGGCAAACGGATTGGTGGGTCACCTGATGTTAATTAATCACCACCGTCCATAAACACTTACAACACCAGGGGAGTCGCAAGTGCGTTATCAACCTGTCTTGGGGGACAGGGGGGAATACGGGAAGGACGGAGGGGAGGGGAGGTGGGACCTCTGGCGCTCTCACTGACCGAACAAAACGCAACAATGCAAGCACTGTTACTTCACGTCGGTTTTCTGTGAGAGGGTAGTGGTACCCCGGTCGAGCCGACCCATTCATGCTGAACCCATTAATAGCTTCAGCGTAGCTCTACCACCTACAAAATCTGTAGCTTTAAGCTCAACCTTGCGAATAGTACAGTCAAGAGGTTAATATAAAACATTCAAAATATTATTGTAAGACTTTAACATTGACATTTATTAATCTTTAAGTTGTCCCGATAGTATACGTACAATATATTAGTTACGTTTTTATATATTAATTAATTATGATTCAAGTAGATATTTGCCTATTACATTAAGTGATAGAGATCTGACTTTACATGTGAAATGAAGATATAACTCCGATTGCGTCGTCTTTACATTTATTTATAGTGGGGTAACGCCTTCCATAGAAACCTCATTTTTTGAAGTGGATGCTCATCTAATAATAAGGAAAAATAACAAATATAAACAAGACAAAGAAAACAACGAAAGTAGCAATATCATGTAATTAATAACAACAAAATTATTCTGAAGTCCGGTGAAGCTGTTAAGACCTTGCTTGGTCAATAGCGTAGTCAGTTCGAAAAAAAAAAACTGCAACTAGCACTGACACTGGCACATCTGTCAACGTGGGTGCAATAGGAGGTGAGGAACATCTAATACCTAAATTTGTGTTCTGCGCCTCTACTTCAGAACGGTCAAAAAGTTTGACACGGACTACAAAATTAATCAAACATGAAGATTCTAAAAACTGATTCGACCATTTCTTCGACATACAACCAGAACATTTGCAAAGAGGTGTAAGGGGTGTCGAATAACATCGAAGACTTGAGACATCCAAGCCAACCTCACCTGCCTCACCTCACGTGGTGCACTCTGCTGAATAACGAACGAGCCAATGGCGAAAGCGGGGTGGTAGGGTTTTACAGCCCGACTGGGTCGCAACCACCATGTATATGGCGAAAAAGCCCATCATAGTGATTCGCTTCTGCGGGTCGCGTTTCGGGATCAGCCTGTGCATATCCATCTATTCGCAGGCCGGCATCACAGTGGCGACCGGCGATGGATACTGTGTTACTTCGTGGTCGCCATTGTTTTTGGATTGTACTGTGCTTACCATCAGTCATTTTGCCCTGCTACAATAAAAAAAAAGAGACCGCGTCGATAACTTAGCCTAAAGTGCAAACAATAGATGATTAATTATAATTATTATGTTACTACAGTAACTCCTTATTTAAAAAAATGTAATGTGCAAAAATAAAAATAAAATATATATTTACCCATTTAGCTAAAGAAGATAACGTCAAATGGGTACAAAAAGTAATCGACTGTAGGAGTCCCCTTATTTAGAGGTTATTCACCGCATACAATGTGTTATATAATTTATATTTTTGGGTCTAAACGCATACGAGTATATTTATAAATAAACAGGTTTCTATAAATGAGTCGACTTCTTTCATTTTAATTTATTGGCAATCACCGATTTTTAATACTGGCAAATGCGGAAATCGATACCGTTCACTCTAATTATAGTTCTAAATTCAAATTTTCATAGAATAAAAAAATCATAAGGTATAATATTTCGTTTAAAAATTATTTATTTATTTGTTTTCCAGCCATTCCATTTTTTTTAATGTCATAGGTGGCAAATGAACAGGTGGGTCACCTGATGTTAAGTGATCATCTCCGTCCATGGACACTTACACCACCAGAGGAGTCGCAAGTGCGTTGCCACCCTTTGGGGGGAAGGGTTAGGGGAGGGACAGGGAGAGGAGAGGGGATGGGAGGTGGGCCTCCGGCGCTCTCACTGACCGAACGAAACGCAACAATGCAAGCACTGTTACTTCACGTCGGTTTTCTATGAGAGGGTGGTAGTACCCCGGGCGAGCCGACCCATTTGTGCTGAAACCAATAATAGCTTCAGCGTGGCTCTACGACCATGCTTCTTTGTTCTCGTTGTTCTTACAATAATGGAAAAATTATAATTGCGTATTATTTTTGACAACAAATTTCGTGGTGGCACCGATGCTACTCAAGCGGCACGCGGAATGCAATCACTTCCGTTCTGGAAATTTCGAACCCAACAATAAACACCATGACCGGAAACCAAAATTACTAACGATGATATGAAAGCCACAGTGCAAACAGATGCAACTCAAACCATATTGGAACTAGTAGCAGCCTTCAACATGAGTGGTAAAACATTAAAACTAGTACATCATTGTAAAAGTATCCGTCGCCAGCTCCGATCAAAACAAGTCATGCGATGTCCTTATGACGCACAGTCCATATCCTTATAAGACTAAAAATAGGTTCAGACTACCTAAATAACTGAACAACATAATTGCGTCGAAATGTGCTTTAACTTGAGGCGACAAACCACACAACTGAGATAGTCTATTGTGATAAAAACGCAAGCTACATGATAATTGAAAACGTTTCTCGTAGTGGTTGGACATTGGGAGAATAGTTAACCCATAACTTGGACAAAAATTGAGTCAAAGAAAGCAATTGCTGTAGATGTGTACTATGAAAAAACTACAAATGATTATGGACAAGGTCACTGTGAAACATCCGAAACTTTTCAATTGCTTTAGCCCTTCTTACGACAATGATCGTCCAAACAACGCACAACTGAAAACTCTCCGTATCCAACCATACATACCAGACCTTGGTTTATATGATTTCCATTTCTATCAAACATTTAAAATCCAGTGAGGCGATGAAAAACGCTTTTACAGACTCCGCCGTTTCTATAGCAGAGTCATCAATAAATTTGAATTAATATGACAGGACCGTATCGACAATAATGGCTTTTGCTTCGAGTAATCTACAGTTGTAACATAAGGGTAAACAAAAGAAATTTGTGCATTAGATACGTTTAAGAAAATATACTCTAGGTGGCCTTAGAATCAATGATAGATGACATTTTGTAGTTTCATCTCATTGGTATACAAAAACTTAAGATTTAACGTCTCACAGTCGGCACACGAAAATGAGTGCAAAATTTTGGATTATGCACTCATTTCGAATAATCTCGCGTCGTTTGCGTCCTTGTAAAAACAACTTTAAATCATTCAGGTAAGGTTGAATTCGCAAAATCATAAGTTTATCGTATAACTATAACCCATATGTATATCGGGGAGTTTTTGCGGGACGGTTCCGAGCGCTACTCTTATTCGAGACTGTGTGTCTTGGGTTCTTTTATGTCAATGTTTCATCTCAACAAAACTGATTGATTAAAGTCTCGTTGGCGATTAAAAACAGCTCAAAAATATAGTTTAATTTGCATAGAATAGGCAATCCAGTTATGCAAGAAGTATAACAATCGGTATAAAAATACCTGCAACATTCACGCACGTACTTAAAATCTGATGCTTTTTTTTCTTATTATCGTCTCCGGAATCTGGTTTATATTTATAGGAAAATAATCTTGTATCGTATTACAATCACTTCGTTCAATGACAACTACCATTTAATCGCAGATGACGCACTACTAAAATACAATTACCCTCATATTTATATATCATTTTTTTTCTTATACAAACAGAAATTCATTGCCGAATGTATGTAAGCGCTTCAGTACCTACGGCTGCATCTATTTGAGTAAGTATCTGTTGTTCTGTTTGTAATTGTCACAACAAGATTTGTATATAAAAAAAAAAGTAATTGAATAGTCATACGGAAAAATAATATTCACATAAAAACGAGTGAGATGGTATAACTTCAAAAATATTGTCAGTTAGCATTTTATTTCATTATATGATCGTACGCATTAATCACATTTTCTTTGTTAGTACAGCCGTGCGACGCCGGGTCCGGTAACTAATTACATCTATTCTATACATCTAATAAGAATTTAAATGTAACGTGTCTGTACTTTTTCGTGAAAAAAAATTGTTGCAAGTGTCTACGAATATAGGAATATGTAATAAAATACATTTCAATCATTTTTAGAAATGTCTATCTGTCTGTCTGTTTGTATGAACACGCATCACTGTTTAAAGTACTAATTTCATAAATAAAACCATAAAGCATATCTTCTAGAATAACTTAGTGTTTGTTTCATTAAAATCGGTTCACTTTATCAAAAGTTATTGTAATTTTAATGACGACGCGGCGTAAGTACGAGAGAAAAGTAGACAAGTAAATGGACTTAATACATTCACACGACTTTATTTATCACTGTTTTTTTACATAAAGTTCCACGCGTCAGTGATGGTTTGGTGGGGCTTGTCTTTACAACTACATTTTTGTGAAAAAAGAGTGAAAACTACAGCCAAAGTGTATCAAGATACAGTCTTGGATCATGTTGTGATGCTTTTCAGCAATACACTTTTTTTAAATATACCGTGGGCTTTTCAGCAAGACTCTGCGCCTGGTCACAAGGCACGAACTACCCAAGCCTGGCTTGAAACCAACGTTCCGGACTTTATAAGAGCTGAAGACTGGCCCTCGTCTAGCCCAGTCCTCAACCCTTTAGACTTCAAATTATGGTCAGTTTTAGAGGACATGGCCTGCTATAAACGACACGGCGACATTGAGTCTTTTAAAAAATCTTTGGAGCAAGCAATGGCGAAATTTCCCTTGGAAACAGTGCGTGAATCCATAGATTCGTGGCCAAACAGATTAAAGGCCTGTATAAAAGCCAAAGGTGGTCATTCCGAATAGAATATTCTTTTCTTTTTTGCCAAGACTAATAAATATGTAGGTATAAATTTTAATAATATTACATCACTTCATTAAAAAATTTTTTTTTTTTAATAATGATTGTATTCATCTTTGTTACTTGGGTATCTGACGTCAATGTAAGCGTCAAAGAATCAACTAAAAATAATAAAAATAAAAGAAAACACGCATCACAACATATCATAACAAAGATACAGGGGAATTTAAACTCGTTCGCAAAAATTTATTTAGGAACATATTTAACTAAGTCATGCTTCAAAAATATTTAATGTATAATGAATTAATATAAGATGACGACTAAAAACTAAACCAACACTTGTAGTTACTATCTTAAACGGTTTTCTTTTTTAAAGATAGGATTTAAAACAAGTACATTTAAAAAAGAAACATTCTATTCTTCGCTATTGCCCCTGCCTATGTAGGCTATTTCGTCAATGTTAAATGCGACAAATACACATTTCAAACTTAATTTCCAAATATTCAGTGTACAACTTAGAATAATCTAATAACAATATTTAATAGCAACACGTCAACATGGATAAATCACCAAAGGGGGATAGATACCTACTGTGCTATGAGTACCACAAAGATTGTATACAATAATATATTAGGGATATACATACATATATACATAACATAATTATCTAAATATAAACCCATATAACATTACAGTTTGATATTATTACGATAAATGAAGAGAAGAAATGTTTCGATAAAAGAACCATGTTTGCACATACTTCATCCATTACGGATTCAAGTAAATCTCTGTTTCAATAAATTACAAGAGGAAGATTAAAGACAGACTAGTGGGCGCCCAGAGGTCGACATTCGACCATAGTTCATTGATTTTTTAAAGTTTGAATTTTATTAGGGTTCTTTTGTCAAAGGGTATTATTATGTTATAATATCATTGTAAAATGTAGAACGAAAAAGGGTAATTGGAACGTAAGAGTAAAATAATACATACAGTCGAGCATAGCAACCTCCTTCACAACCTTTTTTGAAGTCCTTTATTGACAGATGTCAAAATGTCTTTATTATTTACATGTGTGTATATGTTGTATAAAATTGAAGCAGT
>MU161363.1:1293-20860 GCA_015888305.1 Antheraea pernyi | reverse complement strand
TTCTTCTTCTTCTTACCCTTATCCCACATAAGTAGGATCGGTACAACATGTTTTTCATGTTGTGGTATATGATTTGGCTTAATTTTTACAATCGGCCGCCTGCCTGACATCAACCCTCCTTGGGATTATTTTGTTGTACCACTGTTTTTACGATTATTATTATATAGTTCAGAGGTCTGATCTTTTAGCCTTACAATTTTTCTGTAGGCTTTAGCTTTGGTTAACTATTATAGTTTCTGCTCGAGAGGCACCACCGTTCTGATTAAAAACGAAGTTCTTCAAGATTATGGTTTGCTTGCTATATTGCCATTTTTATGTAACAGAAGACTAACCAAGTTTAGACTTTTCCCGAGGACTGCGTTTTCGTTTTTTTTTCAGGATTCTTGGATTCAGAGTTTTTTCAGTAATAATAATATAATAAACCATTATAACAATATAAAATATGAAAACTACAAATATAACTAAACTAAAAAAATAAATGCAAATAATTACCCACTCTACAATGGCAATCACAATCTAATGCTAGTCTCACTAATTTTGTACAATGTTTTCGTAATTTAATAACAGGCAACTTACCAATAAACATGAGAGAAACTATAAGCGTAAGCTTAAACATTTGTGATAGTTTTTAAAACGTAAAAAGATTCAAAGAATAAGTGTATATAAAATGCGGTAGATGATGGTAAAGCGGTCGACTTGTGAATGACGAATTCATTCGAACAGATCCTTTTATATCCAGTAGAAGTTTGTTCACTTGTTATGCGTAGGATGGTATACATGAACTTAGAAATGGCTTTTTATTCATCCACTAGTATCGTTTATAATAGTAAGTAATGTTTTTTCAACTACAGCGGTTGCTTTTTCAAGGTTAAGTTATTTTATGAGTTACAATTGTTACCGCGCAAACTTATTGCGACAAAATTTACTACTGGAATTGTATGTGCTGTTAGTCGTTTTACCAGATTCCTTTTATTATATATACTAGTGTACCACCCTGGTTTCTGATGGCTGTAAGGTACTAATGTGGCGTCATAAGGGTCTAAACAATTTAGTTTGATTTGTAGCCACTTCGACGTTTAGGTACTCTTCATTCTTCATAGGAGCTATGTAACAATCTTCATTTACAAAGACTAGGTCCGTTCCCTCGGCGTGGAGCCCTTGAGTACGCTACTCGCGCGATACAGTGACACAAAACCTCACATCACTGCAACAACATTACACATATCACCTCCACACACGTACACGCATACACGCTTACACATAAAAGAGGAAGGGTTTTATTTTTTCCCTTATCGAACTGAATTAATTCCGACAAAAACAAATATCCGACACGAAATACATATAACAGTTATTGAGGTATATATGCACAGTTATTGAGGTATATATGCTCGGTACATATATCTCACTAACTTATATACGTGTGAATATGTAGCTAATCTTAGCTAATTAGGTTAGCTCAGTTAGGCAGCGAATTGCATTAACTAGGCCCAAGCCCAAGCCGAGATGTGTCGTGCACCCTTAAGCTAGTTGTCAAAATTAAATCTACTGGGTGCCTTAATCGCTTGGCTTAATAATCCGGTGAGTTGTTAAGACCTTGTACTAAGCCACTAGCGTAGTCAGTTAGAAAAAAAATTAATCTTCATTCGAATAACTTATTTTTGTTACGGGTATTTTTAAACCTGTTATCTTGATCAACAATATATGCACAATATAACTAAAGTATTTAATTGCATGAAGAACAATAACGTTGGTCAAAAGAATATTATAATTAGCCAATTATTCTGTTAATAATATGTAAAAGATAATAATTATTACTGTGAGTTATCCTTACGATATAGACATTACCACCGAGAACTTTCTTTTAGGCATTTTTCAGACGTACAATTCCGTAGTTCATTATTTTAATGTATCTCATAAGGTTTAGGCAGAATTGTCAATGTAAGTGACCGAAAACTCATTCTCACGACTTCATTAAAGATACTTCGACATTTCTCTACATTTTCCGGAAGAAATTCTCTGAACTGTTTACATAATTCCATACATCCATTACGTAATTTAGAAGAAGTAAGGGAACACACATAGAGACACGAAATGCGACTTTGTTTTATAATATTACTAGAACGGTTCTCGTGAATTACTTTACCTCTTTATAAAATTAGTATAGACTGAGGCCGGAATATATATCAACAGCTATTCCGGCTTCAATTGCAGTGGTAGAGACGCACCAACATCATCAATGCGTGTTATAAAACAAAGCCCTCCGCTGCGTCTGTCTGTCTGTTCGTGATAAGCTCAAAAACTACTGAGCGGATGTTCATGCGACATTCATTAATAAATAGAGTGATTCACGAGGAAAGTTTAGGTATATAAATTTTATTTCAATCTTTATTATCAAGTTCTTTTGTCAATTGGTTGAAATATAACGATAAATGTTGGAAAAAGTGAAGCCGCCTGCAACTTACCTCGGCACTAGGAGAGTTGTAACGCGGGGAGTTGCTTCAGTTTTAATCGTTTTTCTCATATGCCTTTGTTGTTTTAATCGTTTTTATAGTTAATTTACAAAGTGTATAACATTGGTCTTGGTGAGGTACAGAGTTCATTCGAATATGACTGTGTTTGGCTGAAGTATGTTAGGTAATGTAAAAATTGTTACAACTCTCCTCGGTCTCCCCTACTAATGTGACGCCATAAGAGTCTAAATAAATTAGTTTAAATTTTTAGCCGATTTGATGTTTGCAGTTCACCAAAGTCATAGAAACAGTGTAACAATCTTTACTCAAATAACTTTTATTTTTGTTGTGCGTAGTTTTTAATGCTGTAGCAGGCATACGAACAGGTGGGTCACCTGATGTTAAGTGATCACCACCGTCCATAGACACTAGCAACACCAGGGGAGTCGAAAGTGCGTTGCCAGCCAGTGTTTGGGGGAAAGGGAGGCATGTGGGCCTCCGGCGCTCTCACTAACCGAACGAAACGCAACAATGCAAGCACTGTTACTTCACGTCGGTTTTCTGTGAGAGGGTGGTACTACCCCGGATGAGCCGACCCATTCGTGCTAAAACCAATAATAGCTTCAGCGTGTCTCTTCCACCTACTAACAGCTTTAAACCTTTAATCGCGACCTACAATAAATGCACATCATAGCTGAAATATTTAATTGCATAATGAACAATAATATATTGGTGAAAAGAGCATTATAATAACCAATTATTCTTTAAATAATATGTAAAAGATAATAATGATTACTGTGGGTTATCCCTACGAGATAGATATTACAATTGAGAACTTTTCTTTAGGCGTTTGTAGATGTACAATTATGTAGCACTTTATTTTAATCTATACTAATACTAGCGGACCGGGCGGACGTTGTCCTGCGTTGATAATTTCAAAAATATCTAAAATTCAACCGCAGCGACACCGACTGGATCCAATTGTGAATCTAAACCATTCTCGGGTCCACTCGAACACGTACACAAAAGTCCATCAAAATCGGTCCAGCCGTTTAGGAGTTCAGTGACATACACATGTACAGAAGAAATTTATATATAAAGATTATAAAGAGGTAAAATTTGTGTGGTTGTAGGGGGTAATCTCAGAAACTACTGGTACGATTTAAAAATTCTTTCAGTGTTATATAGCTCATTTATCGAGGAAGGTTATAGGCTGTATGTCATCACGCTAAGATCGGAGCATCAAGGAAGAATGTTTTTTTTTCCTCTTGAGGTCTTCCGCTGCGTGATAGCGTTAGCCCAAAGTAACTATTCCACGCGAACGAAGTCGCGGGTTGACGCTAGTAATATTATAAAGAGATAAAGTTTATAAGTTTGCGAGGTTGTAGGGGGTAATATCTGGATCTACTAAACCGATTTTGAAAATCCAACAGAAAACCACGTTATTTGTGAATGTCATAGGCTATATATTAACCAGAAAAATGAAAAGACTTTTTTGTGGAAGTCGGAATTTCAAAGTAAGTCGGAGAAAAAACGGTCGAACGAAAAGGTTTCTTACGAACGCCGCCTTAACGATGAGAGATATATAATTGAGTTCTAGAGAAAAGTTGTAGAGCTTGATAGTGCCTAAAAAAAAGGCAAGTACAATATATGTTTCCGGCGCTCTCACTGACCGAACGAAACGCAACAATGCAAGCACTGTTACTTCACGTCGGTTTTCTATGAGAGGGTGGTACTACCCCGGACGAGCCGACCCTTTCATGCTGAAACCAGTAATAGCTTCAGCGTGGCTCTACCACTACTAGATACTTCTTACTATACTTCCTCCACAGATACTTAAAATTCCTTTCTGATTTTTGAAAATACATACAACGGCGATTCTTCGCGCTGAACCATTCAGGCAGCTTCAACGGAACCAATTTAAATAGTAAATGTACCTATGCGAATTCCAAAAAATTCGTTGGCATATATAAGTTGTGGATATCGAATGTTAAACGACACGACACGACCAGAATGACTGAATATATGTTGGTCGCAAAATTATAGACAAAATTGTCGTCTCACACCACCAAGTAAATATCTTAACCATGTTCAACAGGAACAAGTCTCTTGGCCGCGAGAATGTCGTGCGACTCGTGTGGCAGTGAGTGCGCGAGAGCTTGCGGCACCAGGCGCTTCAGGTCTTGCTGCTTCAATTACCTGAGGAAGAAGCGTGACCATGAAGGAGTTACGGTGAATGACTTTAATAAACAATAATCTATACTAATATTATAAAGAGTTAAAGTTTGTGAGTTTGTGACGTTGTGGCATTGTAGGAGGTAATCTCAGGAACTACTGGTCCTATTTGAATAATTCTTTCAGTGTTATATAGCTCATTCATCAAGAATGGTTATAGGCTATATATCATCACGCTAAGGCCAATAGGAGCGGAGCACAGATGAAAAATTTTTCAAAATCGATTTTTTTTTTTGAGAGCTTCTGCTGTGTGTCAGCGTTAGCTATTACTACGCGGACCAAGTCGCGGGCAGGGGCTAGTGTTATATAAATACCATAGATTCAGATTGACTAAAGCTGTCAAGTTGAAGACCTGTCGCTTTTACCCGATGAACGGTATCATCCTCATTACAGATTACCTAACTAATGTTATAAATTCGTATTTTGAGTTTTACTTATCTTTATATATAAATTTCTTCTATACGTGTGTATACCACCGAACTCCGCCTAAACGGCTGGACTGATTTTGATGAAATTTTGTGTGTGTGATCCAGTGGATCCGAGAATGGTTTAGATTCACAATTGGAAATGGTAGGGGGCGCTGCGGTTGAATTTTAGATTTTTTATTATTATCAACGTCCTCCGGGATAGCTAGTATATATATATATATTGTAGCATAAAATCCAAAAACAATGGCGACCACCGCAATACATACTATCCATCGCCGGTCGCCGCTGTCATGCCGGCCTGCGTAAGTATCTCTTCACGTTGCGCTTGAAGAACCTCATGTCATAGGAAGGAAGAAACACACTGGCCGGTAGACTGTTCCACAGCTTCACGCTACGGCAAAGCGAATTTTTTAGTTCGTACCCAGATAGGATTTATCGTAAAACTGTGGCTCCGTAGAACAGCGCACGTGGTGCGGTTATAAAAAGGAGAGGAAGAGATCAAATTGAATAACTTTTGAGATCACTCGCCATGATACAGACGGTAGTACACGCTCGGTGAGGCAATGTCTGTCAATGTCAAAGGAACAGGTGGGTGACCTGATGTTCAGTGATCACCGTTGTCCATAGACAGTAGCAACACCAGGGGAGTGGCAACTGCGTTACCAGCCTGTGTATGAGGGGAGAGAGGGAAGGAGAGAACGCAACAATGCGTGCACTGTTACTTCACGTCGGTGTTTCTGTGTGTCGGGTGGTAGTACCGCGTACGAGCCAACGCATTCATACTGAAACCAGTAATAGCTGCAGCGTGCCTCTACCACCTACCAGTTTGTTGGTTTAATTGTTTGTTACACTTTGACGTTGTAACTGTTCGACAGGTCATCATAAAATTTGCACACACACGTTGTCAGGGCTACCGAAATTGCCGGCCTGTGTTTGGGGGGAACGGGAAGGGAGAGGTAGAGAAGGGGGTGAGGGGGAGGAGGACCACCGGCGCTCTTACTAACTAACGATACTTCTCTAATATTTAAAGTGAAAAGGACAGATTCAGAGGTCGGGCTTATGTCCGAGTCGCACGGACTAAAACCCCACGGTGTACGTCTGCCGCTATAGACTTCAGCGTGCCGCCCCAGCGGTTGGCCCAGTAGCTAAAGCGCCGCCGCCGGGCCCCGTCTTGTTAGGAGACAGCCGGGTACACACCGGCCGTCTCCTCCTTCCGCCGGACCTGTGCCATGGGAAGATGGGTCCCCGGACCCATCCTCCCCGGTCCAGCTACGGTGGGAGGAGGCGATCAAACTGCCGCCTCCTTCTGCCTGTCCTCCGTTGGCGGGGAGGGTCACTTTGAGGATCTTGCTCACCAACCCTCTCCGCCGCCTCCTTCTGCGAGACGACTTCCTCGCAGAATGCGGCCATTGCGTTTCACACTTCCTCACTGCCGAGCATGGCCGCAACCACGCTAGGCAGTGACAGATCTTGCCCTACCGCCGCAGCCAAAGTGCGACGTTGCTCCTTCCACGCTCAGACACACTCAGACAGTCTACCACCTACCAGTTTGTTGGTGTAATTGTTTGTTACACTTTGACGTTGTAACTGTTCGACCGGTCATCATAAAACTTGCACACACACGTTGTCAGGGCTACAGAAAATGGCATAGTGTGCCATTGATTTAGAAAAAGCTGTTGTCTCCAAGAGACAGGTTAGATGTACATTTAACACAAGTCGGGGGAAAAAGCTAGTTATTTTCCTAACAACACTGTAGCAAGTTTCTACGTTTTATTCACAATCAAATATTATAATAATAAGTCTATAACTATACGCCTCAATTAAGCTAGCTGTCAATAAAAAATATGTTAATAACGAATCAGCAGTTCAAGAGATGGCGCTCTAAAGCACATATCCAAACTTCCAATTTTTACCTCTTTATTGTAGCAGTGCCTAGTCTGTTTTACTTTTATTATGTGACTAATCTACTTGATTTCTTTTTATTAGTTCTGGACGCCAAGCAACGTGGTTATCACTGAAAACGCACTGAAATCAAAGCTCCCCTACTCTACCGTCAAGAACATGCTACAACAGATGATGTTGAAAGACATTCCTGATAAATACAAGCCTTATTCCTTTGAAGATTTTGTCGATGATCAAGCTGAAGTGCATAAAAATTAAACTAAAAATAGTTGCCAAACAATTCTAAATGATATATTATATAAAAATCATCTTATCATGCAAATGGCGGTAATCTAACCTCACTTTTAACCATTTGAATATATTGATAAGATGATTTTTATATAATATATCATTTAGAATTGTTTGGCAACTATTTTTAGTTTAATTTTTATGCACTTCAGCTTGATCATCGACAAAATCTTCAAAGGAATAAGGCTTGTATTTATCAGGAATGTCTTTCAACATCATCTGTTGTAGCATGTTCTTGACGGTAGAGTAGGGGAGCTTTGATTTCAGTGCGTTTTCAGTGATAACCACGTTGCTTGGCGTCCAGAACTAATAAAAAGAAATCAAGTAGATTAGTCACATAATAAAAGTAAAACAGACTAGGCACTGCTACAATAAAGAGGTTTTCTAACAGCACTCTAGCGAGTTTCTACGTTTTATTCACAATATAAATATAATAATAATAAGTCTATAATTATCAGTCTCAATTAAGTAATAACCAGTAGCTCAAAAGATGGCGCTCTAAAGCATAGGTACTCGTATATACAAACTCCCAATTTTTACCTCTTTACTGTAGCAGTAGTCTAAAGTGTTTTAATTTTATCTTATTATGTAACTAACCTGCTTTCATAAATATGTTTTTGTAGTCCTGGATGCCAAACAACGTGGATTCCACTGAAAACGCACTGAAATCAAAGCTTCCATACTCTACCGTCGAGAATATGCTAGAACAGATGATGTTGAACGATATTGCTGACAAATACAGCAGTTATTTATTTGAAGATTATGTCGACGATCAAGCTGAAATGCAGAAAGTTTAAACTGGAAATAATTGCAAAACAATTTGAAACAATATATTATATAAAAATTATTTTGTATATTGAAATGATTAAAAGTGAGGTTAGATTACCGCCATTTGCAAAAACTTCGTTTACTTTGTCAATGAGTTTTGTATTGTTAAAATATTTTTCTTTCAGTTCTTAAAAACATATAAATAAAATCATGAAATTTATATTTAGTTACTTATAATTGTTTATGGTTACATTATACGCTGTAATACATATAATTATTGATTTATGTATCGTCAAGTATTTAAACATAGCTTTATCTGTCATTTATTCAGAGCCCATTTATTATACCGTATACCACTATACGAGATATGTAATCTATATCTATACTAATATATAAAGCTGAAGAGTTTGTTTGTTTGTTTGGTTGAACCAAAATTTTTCTGTGACCTCCCTTTGCGTACCGCTTCAGTAGTTGTTTCTATTTTACCACCCTATTCTTCTTTAAATTATCAGTTGAGAAATGACCAGTACGTCTCTTATAGGCTACAAGTCCTAAGTCATCTTTTAAAATACGCAACATGGTTCTAGGTGCTATCTTCATCTCCCGAGATAAAATCTTTTGCTTTCGGACAGGATTTCTTCGAATTCTTTGCCTTACCGCTTTGACCACCTTTTCTGTACGAACACTACGTGTACAGCCAGATCTTTTTCTGTCACAAACAGAGGAGGTCTCATTGTACCCATTAATATCCCGGTACACAAACATTTTACTAATACCAAGCGTATGAAGAGTTTTAAATATTGCATTTGGCTCCATACCTACTTTGTGTAATGCAATCACAGCGATTCGGTTCTCTTTATCACCCCACTCCATTTTAATATCGCAAAATATTGTACAATCTATTGGCGCCAAAACGAGAAAATTCAATGAATAATCATATAAAAATGACAGATTCCAAATTCAAATGTAATATTTCGTTTAATTTTAATTGTAACAGTATTTATGGCCAGACTAATTATATAGATTTTTTGAGCCAGCAACGCTCTTGAGCATCGCAGAATACCCCTCTAAATTATTATCACAATCTGTTCAGTAGCTTCGGCATGCATAGCGGACAAACATACATACATTGATTTTTATATATAAAGATATATAAAAACAATCATAATTTTGAGCGCTCTTGTACTACTGTCCAAAGAAAGAGGTGTCTGTTGTTTTTCGCAATTTATTTATTACTTTACTAGCGGGCCCGCCAGATGCTGTGCCGCCCTGATAATGAAAAAAACCTTGGCAAATCATATACCTAAATTTTCCTCATGAATCACTTTATCTACTAATGAAAGTCACATGAAAATATTTTTTTTGAGTTTATCGCGAATAGACAGAGAACTTTGTTTTATATTATGTAGCGATTGACACATCAATCATACTATCACAATTAATAATATAAATCGAATAACCCACAAATTCAGGACAGTGTGAAGCGTCTTTACAGATATGCAGCACTATATCAACAAAAGAAAATGAATACAATATCTATATTTTAACGATAAATCAGCATGCGTACAACTTATATAGTTCTGACCGATATTTCTTGAAAGAGCAGCGAAATATGTCAATATCAGCAACATTGCTACTAACTTCATTTTCGTAGGTGTTAGAGCCACGCTGAAGCTATTACTGGTTTCAGCATAATTGGGTCGGCTCGCCCGGAGTACTACCCTCTCACAGAAAACCGACGTGAAATAACATTGCTACGTTTCGTTCGGTTAGTGAGAGCGCCGGTGGCCCTCCTCCCCTCACCCCCTTCTCTACCCCTCCCTTCCCGTTCCCCCCAAACACAGACTGGTAACGCACTTGCGACTTCCCTGGTGTTGCTAGTATCTATGGACGGCGGTGATTACTTAACATCAGGTGTGCGGCCTGTTCGTTTGCCACCTATGATATTAAAAAAAGAAATACAACTATTTAAAACGATTAAGCGGCGAACAATTTATTCGTAAAAACATTTGGTAACAGTCTGAATGGGATATCATGAAACGTTTCTAAAAACATTTAAATTCAGTTCATTTAATACATCCAGGACTAAAGTAATTCCCTTGGCAAGCTTATGTAGTATAAGAAGATACAAGATCTTTTCACCATTTTCTATATAAGATAAGGTGAAAGACTTTTCTGGTATTTTCTCCGATTTGTTAGATGCGCCTGTCTTCCTAACGTTGGCGGTATATTGTTGCACAGTTTCATCGCTGAATTATCTACTTCAAAGATTTTTCTGGCCTTAATATAACTCCGACTTGATTAGTGCAAGCTTATGTAGTATAAAGAAGATACAAGATCTTTTGACCATTTTCTATATAAAATAAGGTGAAAGACTTTTCTGGAATTTTCTCCGATTTGTGTTTTAGTTAGATGCGCCTGTCTTCCTTACATTGGCGATATATTGTAGCACAGTTTCATCGCTGAATTATCTACTTCAAAGATTTTTCTGGCCTTAATATAACTCCGACTTGATTAGTGCAAGCTTATGTAGTATAAAGAAGATACAAGATCTTTTGACCATTTTCTATATAAAATAAGGTGAAAGACTTTTCTGGAATTTTCTCCGATTTGTGTTTTAGTTAGATGCGCCTGTCTTCCTTACATTGGCGATATATTGTAGCACAGTTTCATCGCTGAATTATCTACTTCAAAGATTTTTCTGGCCTTAATATAACTCCGACTTGATTAGTGCAAGCTTATGTAGTATAAAGAAGATACAAGATCTTTTGACCATTTTCTATATAAAATAAGGTGAAAGACTTTTCTGGAATTTTCTCCGATTTGTGTTTTAGTTAGATGCGCCTGTCTTCCTTACATTGGCGATATATTGTAGCACAGTTTCATCGCTGAATTATCTACTTCAAAGATTTTTCTGGCCTTAATATAACTCCGACTCGATTAGTGCGTCTTCCTTACATTGGCGGTATATTGTTGCACAGTTTCATCGCTGAATTATCTACTTCAAAGATTTTTCTGGCCTTAATATAACTCCGACTCGATTAGTGCGTCTTCCTTACATTGGCGGTATATTGTTGCACAGTTTCATCGCTGAATTATCTACTTCAAAGATTTTTCTGGCCTTAATATAACTCCGACTCGATTAGTGCGTCTTCCTTACATTGGCGGTATATTGTTGCACAGTTTCATCGCTGAATTATCTACTTCAAAGATTTTTCTGGCCTTAATATAACTCCGACTCGATTAGTGCGTCTTCCTTACATTGGCGGTATATTGTTGCACAGTTTCATCGCTGAATTATCTACTTCAAAGATTTTTCTGGCCTTAATATAACTCCGACTCGATTAGTGCGTCTTCCTTACATTGGCGGTATATTGTTGCACAGTTTCATCGCTGAATTATCTACTTCAAAGATTTTTCTGGCCTTAATATAACTCCGACTCGATTAGTGCGTCTTCCTTACATTGGCGGTATATTGTTGCACAGTTTCATCGCTGAATTATCTACTTCAAAGATTTTTCTGGCCTTAATATAACTCCGACTCGATTAGTGCGTCTTCCTTACATTGGCGGTATATTGTTGCACAGTTTCATCGCTGAATTATCTACTTCAAAGATTTTTCTGGCCTTAATATAACTCCGACTCGATTAGTGCGTCTTCCTTACATTGGCGGTATATTGTTGCACAGTTTCATCGCTGAATTATCTACTTCAAAGATTTTTCTGGCCTTAATATAACTCCGACTCGATTAGTGCGTCTTCCTTACATTGGCGGTATATTGTTGCACAGTTTCATCGCTGAATTATCTACTTCAAAGATTTTTCTGGCCTTAATATAACTCCGACTCGATTAGTGCGTCTTCCTTACATTGGCGGTATATTGTTGCACAGTTTCATCGCTGAATTATCTACTTCAAAGATTTTTCTGGCCTTAATATAACTCCGACTCGATTAGTGCGTCTTCCTTACATTGGCGGTATATTGTTGCACAGTTTCATCGCTGAATTATCTACTTCAAAGATTTTTCTGGCCTTAATATAACTCCGACTCGATTAGTGCGTCTTCCTTACATTGGCGGTATATTGTTGCACAGTTTCATCGCTGAATTATCTACTTCAAAGATTTTTCTGGCCTTAATATAACTCCGACTCGATTAGTGCGTCTTCCTTACATTGGCGGTATATTGTTGCACAGTTTCATCGCTGAATTATCTACTTCAAAGATTTTTCTGGCCTTAATATAACTCCGACTCGATTAGTGCGTCTTCCTTACATTGGCGGTATATTGTTGCACAGTTTCATCGCTGAATTATCTACTTCAAAGATTTTTCTGGCCTTAATATAACTCCGACTCGATTAGTGCGTCTTCCTTACATTGGCGGTATATTGTTGCACAGTTTCATCGCTGAATTATCTACTTCAAAGATTTTTCTGGCCTTAATATAACTCCGACTCGATTAGTGCGTCTTCCTTACATTGGCGGTATATTGTTGCACAGTTTCATCGCTGAATTATCTACTTCAAAGATTTTTCTGGCCTTAATATAACTCCGACTCGATTAGTGCGTCTTCCTTACATTGGCGGTATATTGTTGCACAGTTTCATCGCTGAATTATCTACTTCAAAGATTTTTCTGGCCTTAATATAACTCCGACTCGATTAGTGCGTCTTCCTTACATTGGCGGTATATTGTTGCACAGTTTCATCGCTGAATTATCTACTTCAAAGATTTTTCTGGCCTTAATATAACTCCGACTCGATTAGTGCGTCTTCCTTACATTGGCGGTATATTGTTGCACAGTTTCATCGCTGAATTATCTACTTCAAAGATTTTTCTGGCCTTAATATAACTCCGACTCGATTAGTGCGTCTTCCTTACATTGGCGGTATATTGTTGCACAGTTTCATCGCTGAATTATCTACTTCAAAGATTTTTCTGGCCTTAATATAACTCCGACTCGATTAGTGCGTCTTCCTTACATTGGCGGTATATTGTTGCACAGTTTCATCGCTGAATTATCTACTTCAAAGATTTTTCTGGCCTTAATATAACTCCGACTCGATTAGTGCGTCTTCCTTACATTGGCGGTATATTGTTGCACAGTTTCATCGCTGAATTATCTACTTCAAAGATTTTTCTGGCCTTAATATAACTCCGACTCGATTAGTGCGTCTTCCTTACATTGGCGGTATATTGTTGCACAGTTTCATCGCTGAATTATCTACTTCAAAGATTTTTCTGGCCTTAATATAACTCCGACTCGATTAGTGCGCTATTCTTTTTTAAATTATCAGTTAAGAAATGACCAGTACGTCTCTTATAGGCTACAAGTCCTAAGTCATCTTTTAAAATACGCAACATGGTTCTAGGTGCTATCTTCATCTCCCGAGATAAAATCTTTTGCTTTCGGACAGGATTTCTTCGAATTCTTTGCCTTACCGCTTTGACCACCTTTTCTGTACGAACACTACGTGTACAGCCAGATCTTTTTCTGTCACAAACAGAGGAGGTCTCATTGTACCCATTAATATCCCGGTACACAAACATTTTACTAATACCAAGCGTATGAAGAGTTTTAAATATTGCATTTGGCTCCATACCTACTTTGTGTAATGCAATCACAGCGATTCGGTTCTCTTTATCACCCCACTCCATTTTAATATCGCAAAATATTGTACAATCTATTGGCGCCAAAACGAGAAAATTCAATGAATAATCATATAAAAATGACAGATTCCAAATTCAAATGTAATATTTCGTTTAATTTTAATTGTAACAGTATTTATGGCCAGACTAATTATATAGATTTTTTGAGCCAGCAACGCTCTTGAGCATCGCAGAATACCCCTCTAAATTATTATCACAATCTGTTCAGTAGCTTCGGCATGCATAGCGGACAAACATACATACATTGATTTTTATATATAAAGATATATAAAAACAATCATAATTTTGAGCGCTCTTGTACTACTGTCCAAAGAAAGAGGTGTCTGTTGTTTTTCGCAATTTATTTATTACTTTACTAGCGGGCCCGCCAGATGCTGTGCCGCCCTGATAATGAAAAAAACCTTGGCAAATCATATACCTAAATTTTCCTCATGAATCACTTTATCTACTAATGAAAGTCACATGAAAATATTTTTTTTGAGTTTATCGCGAATAGACAGAGAACTTTGTTTTATATTATGTAGCGATTGACACATCAATCATACTATCACAATTAATAATCCTCTGAATCTGTCCTTTTCACTTTAAATATTAGAGAAGTATCGTTAGTTAGTAAGAGCGCCGGTGGTCCTCCTCCCCCTCACCCCCTTCTCTACCTCTCCCTTCCCGTTCCCCCCAAACACAGGCCGGCAATTTCGGTAGCCCTGACAACGTGTGTGTGCAAATTTTATGATGACCGGTCGAACAGTTACAACATCAAAGTGTAACAAACAATTAAACCAACAAACTGGTAGGTGGTAGAGCCACGCTGCAGCTATTACTGGTTTCAGTATGAATGTGTTGGCTCGCCCGCGGTACTACCATTCGACACACAGAAACACCGACGTGAAGTAACAGTACACGCATTGTTGCGTTCTCTCCTCCCCTCTCTCCCATCATACACAGGCTGCTAACGCAGTTGCCACTCCCCTGGTGTTGCTAGTATCTATGGACGGCGGTGATTACTTAACATCAGGTGTGCGGCCTGTTCGTTTGCCACCTATGATATTGAAAAAAGAAATACAACTATTTAAAACGATTAAGCGGCGAACAATTTATTCGTAAAAACATTTGGTAACAGTCTGAATGGGATATCATTAAACGTTTCTAAGAACATTTAAATTCAGTTCATTTAATACATCCAGGACTAAAGTAATTCCCTTGGCAAGCTTATGTAGTATAAGAAGATACAAGATCTTTTCACCATTTTCTATATAAGATAAGGTGAAAGACTTTTCTGGTATTTTCTCCGATTTGTTAGATGCGCCTGTCTTCCTAACGTTGGCGGTATATTGTTGCACAGTTTCATCGCTGAATTATCTACTTCAAAGGTTTTTCTGGCCTTAATATAACTCCGACTTGATTAGTGCGCCATCTAGTGGTACACATTATGTATAATATTTTTTTATGATTGTGTCATTTGTTCTTTTTTTATTATATTTATTTATTTATTTATTTATTTTAGGGTCGTCAACATAGATTTTTCTGGCCTTAATATAACTCCGACTCGATTAGTGCGTCTTCCTTACATTGGCGGTATATTGTTGCACAGTTTCATCGCTGAATTATCTACTTCAAAGATTTTTCTGGCCTTAATATAACTCCGACTTGATTAGTGCAAGCTTATGTAGTATAAAGAAGATACAAGATCTTTTGACCATTTTCTATATAAAATAAGGTGAAAGACTTTTCTGGAATTTTCTCCGATTTGTGTTTTAGTTAGATGCGCCTGTCTTCCTTACATTGGCGATATATTGTAGCACAGTTTCATCGCTGAATTATCTACTTCAAAGATTTTTCTGGCCTTAATATAACTCCGACTTGATTAGTGCGCCATCTAGTGGTACACATTATGTATAATATTTTTTATGATTGTGTCATTTGTTATTTTTTTATTATATCTTCTTCTTCTATTTTATTTTTGGCAACCAGTTTTCTAGTAGACTATTACTGCCATTGTCAAGTGAGTAGCAATATTACAAGTTTCTTGATATAATTTCAATGAACTAACAAGAGTTTTTGTGGCCTCTCAGATGTCATGTTCCATGGTATTATTTTCCATTCACTTCACTTATGCACAAAAAACAAACTATATTATATAAAGCACCACCAACATTACACAATATAGAGCTAAATAAATAACACAAGAATATGGATACAAAGATCACTACATGACATTCCAAGATCTCGCCAGAAAAAAACCTTTTTATCTCATTAAAGCGTATTAATGAGGCAAAAATTTACACATGAGAAAATTATATAAAGAGAAAGGCGGTTGTATAAATACAGGTTTTTATATATAATTTTTGCTGTAATTTGCCACTAGATGGCAGTAAACCATAGTTTATTTTTAAGTTTTCCAATGTAGAGATAGAATATACAAAAATGTATATAAATAATGATAAGTGCTTAAAAAAGTTGTGACGATGATTCACAGAGTGATCTTGTATGATTTTCATTAGCATTTTGAGTAATTATGTGTTACTTAATGCAAAATATGTCGCACATTTAATAAAATAAAATTTTGTGTTTGTTTCGGAGTTTAACTTAAATTTATCTTAAAAATGAATAGAAATGCTTTAAGTCAATTGTAAATATAGGGTATGTTACAAATGATTATATTTTCTATAATGACTAAGTAAAATAATTATACACTATTTATCCCTATATTTACAATTGACTTAAAGCATTTCTATTCATTTTTAAGATAAATTTAAGTTAAACTCCGAAACAAACACAAAATTTTATTTTATTAAATGTGCGACATATTTTGCATTAAGTAACACATAATTACTCAAAATGCTAATGAAAAATATACAAAATCACTCTGTGAATCATCGTCACAACTTTTTTAAGCACTTATCATTATTTATATATACATTATACTATTGCGTTTGATGTTAAACACAATGATATCCGGAAACAACATTAGACTAGCCGTTGTGCTATGGTGAGTATTAAAGTTACGTGCTATACTTGATTAGTGATCGCGACACAACTGAGTATAATTGTCATACCACCCAGTAATAAGAATTTCAAGCAATCTCAATATAAGGGTCCAGATTTGTTCGACAATCAATAAATGTATAACTAGTGGGCGCCCAGAGGTCGACATTCGACCATAGTTCATTGATTTTTTAAAGTTTGAATTTTATTAGGGTTCTTTTGTTATTATGTCATGAATGTTGCAAAATCGGGGTATTTTTTCCTTTTCAGAGTTTCCGCTGCGTCTTAGCGCAAAATAACCATTCCACGCGTACGTATTACCGCCCAACGAAGTGGGCACGGGTCGGCTAGTAATAAATATTGAGGTTACCGTAAAATGAATATTGTATAAATAGTATACGAGTTTAATTATCTCGTATACCAATTTTTATAATGAGCGATTGAATGATGAAGATAACACACAGCGAATTATAATGAAAAGGATACCGCGAAAATTTTTAACATTAAAGAATACTTACGTAAATCAAACGGTACTGGAGTTTATTGATCACAGATATAATACATACATCGATTTTTATATACGAATGGTAGTACAGTGTTCGAAATTCGACCATAATTCGTAAGATTTTAAGTTTCAATTGTTTCGTCAAAGAGTATACAAATATCGCAGATCAGTACATTAAAAATTAGATTAAATTCGTTGATAAAGAATCGTGGAGTATATAGAATAGAACTTTTTTTGGCAACGAATTTTCTAGATTATTATTGCTATTATCCAGTGGGTAATAATATTACAAATATCTAGGGATCATTTCAATATTCTAATAAGATGTGGCTGCTTGTTAGAACCATCCAGGAAGTTTTCGTGGCGGCTCAGTATTCATTCTTAGTGGTATTATTTCCTATTCCCTTCACTTATGCACAATAACCGAAATATATTACGTAAAACATCGCCAATATACTAATCTTTATATATGAATTTCTTCTGTACGTGCGTATGGCACTGAACTCCTCCTAAACGGCTGGACCGATTTTGATGAAATTTTGTGTGCATGTTCCAGTATCCGAAAACGGTTTAGATTCACAAAAGAACCCGGTAGGTGGCGTTTCGGTAGAATTTCACTATTTTTGATTATCAAAGCAGGACGACGTCCGCCGGGCCCGTTAGTACCAATATATGATACACAAAATATAAAGTCAAATAATACAAGATTATTCCATTATTATTAGTTTCCAGGCCGGACAGCGGCGATCAGCGATGGATAGTATGTCTCTCGGTGGTCGCCATCGTTTTTGGATTGTACTGTGCTTACCATCAGGCACAGTAAACTCATTTTGCCGAGCTACATAAAAAAAATAATTAAATCCAACACAATACAGACTAACGTCCCGCAAAAAAACCGAACAGATGCTTATAAATAAAGGTCTCATCAATGGTAAGGAAAGAATTAACATTTACTCATCTAATTATTTGCAAAAGCTTGTCAATAACTAATAAATATTATAAAAAGAAAAGTGGAGTCGCAAGTGCGTTGCCAGCGGGGAAGGAAGGAGGAGGCAGAGGAAGGGGAGAGAGAGGAGGTGGGCCTCCGGCGCTCTCACTGACCGAACGAAACGCAACAATGCAAGCACTGTTACTTCACGTCGGTTTTCTGTGAGAGGGTGGTACTACTCCGAGCGAGCCGACCCATTCATGCTGAAACCACTAGTAGCTTCAGCGTGGCTCTACCACCTACATAAATTTTTATCTCTGTATATTATTATCTCCGCCTATACTTACTAATATAATAAATGAGAACGTGGGTTTGTTTATTACGCTTTTACGTGTAACTACTATACCTATCATCATACCATTTTGCATATACATTTCTGTAGTTCCTTATAGATTTTAGCGTTGGACCATCTGATATTAAAAGAATATTAGTATATTATTATATTATTGTCTAGTGAACAAGTTCAAAAACGTAATAAATAGAGATAAAGGTCCTAAAAATATGAACGATAGCTCATTCGATTCGGAATCACCCCTAGAAAAATGCTTTTGAAGGATTTTGGGGCAGGTAAAAAATTGCAATTGTTATTAACAAATTTCGTTAATAACTCAAAAAATATTAACATTTAAGCAATTTCGTTTAAAACAGGTTATAAACAAATTACGTAAAAAAATCATCACCTACCTACATCACCTGAAAACAGACATAGCTAAATATTAATTGAATTTTTTTTATCGACAATTTTTAGATATTTCATTTTGCAATAGTTATAAAAAATCATAATTAACAAATTAATAAATTTTTATGAACTTTTATCACAGGATCTTATGAAGTATATATACCGCAAGGGCTCCACGAAGTTTAAAGTTTATAGACCAATTATTTATACCTTTTATCCCATTATTTATGCCAACGGAGATTGGGAAAAAATTTGTTAATTATCAATTGAATAACTTTTTGAAAAATGGTGATAAAACTTTTTTTTCTACGGGGCTCGATTCATTGAAGTGACATTTCAAATTTTTAAAGTGACATTTTATGTTATAAAAAAAATATTTATTTTGATAAACTCTCTTTAGGAGTTTTTGGCGGGATCTTAGTCTGTCATGTAGTGGATTTTATTTTTTATTCATAATCTTGTGCTACTTGACTCTATATTGTGTAAAATTGGTGGTGTTTTATGTAATATAGTTTGTTTATTGTGCATAAGTGAAGTGAATAGAAAATAATACCACGGACCATGAATTCTGAGATGCCACAAAAACTCCATGGAAAGTTCTAACAAGGGAGCCACCATCTTGTTAGAATATTGAATTAATTACTCGACAATGGAAATTAACAAACACTCTGGA